>MU746768.1:13383-62713 GCA_026770625.1 Nicotiana glauca
CAAACACAAATTATTTCTCAAAAGTGCTTTTTAGACTGATTAGCCAAACACAAATTGCTTCTCTCCAAAAGTACTTTTTTCAAAAGCACTTTTGAAAAAAACACTTCTCAAAATAAGCTGATTTCTCCAGCTTGGCCGAACAAGCTATAAGTTTGGCATCAAGATTATGAACAACAAAGAACAAGAAAAAGAAAGGTAAAATAAAAGGAAAGGTAATAAAATAAAAAAAAGTTTAAAGCAATATACAATTTTCTTACACCATCAGGTTAAGATTACACACAACAATAGGTAGCTAGCTGTCTAAAATAATCTTGATTTGGTAACATAAAGTATACAACAAAAACCTACTATAACCGGTTAAAGTACACTGATATTGCACAAATTCATTGCATTATCAATGTGTATATAAGTTATATACAAACAAAAGTCTACTAACTAAGATTATCATATAATTTCTTTCTTGCTAGGCATAAAGCTACCTAGTTTGAGCTGTGTTCTTCAGTTAAATTGGAGTCATGTGTTTGTCTGTTTCTTCCATCACATGAAACATATAGAATATGATTTTGTCTTCCTCTTAGGATTAAACCCCATTCCTTTTGAATTTCTCTGACAAACATATGGTTGTTCATCACTATTCTTGGTTCCAAATAGATAACATCACAGACCAAGATTGAGAACCCTATTGAGTCCCCTTCAAGGTAATAATCTGAAACTACCCCAATTCTTGAACCCCAAAATTTTAGATTCTTGTGTTGTTTTCCTACTATTCTTCAAAGTGCCTTATCATTATCTCTTTCCTGCATTTCTTATGTGATAATTGAGAATCTTGTTGTGTGATATTATTCTAAGACTGTTACAAAAATGGGAAATTGATATTAAAAACTGATCCATAACAGCATAAGTACAGCCAAATGTGGAAAATAAAACAACTTGATGTTGAAGTAAGATTATGTGTGTCAATAAAGGGAATGGTGTTAATAGTTTCTACTTTCTACTAAACTACTTCTCTGGAGATCATCATTTGCATGATAAAATAATGAAAACAAGAAGACATGATCATGATATTTTCAGAAATGAAATAAACCTCTCTTGACTTCAAAGCAAAAAACCAACATTTGCTACCATGAAGTTGTTTTTTCTTGAGCTTTATCACACAGAGTAGGAAGTTCTAAATTCTCATGATGAAATAAGGAGTCTTCTCTTTGAAATGTACAAACAAATTTCATTATATGCTAGCATTAGTTAATACTCTTCGCCTTAGAGACACAGAGGATAATATCTAAGATAGATCCTTATATATTCTGCCATTCAAGCAGAGGACGGATTCATGATTTAACTTAACAGATTCAACTTTTCTGTTCTCACCATTAAACCCATTGCACTTATGCAATTATAGGTTCAAAACTTAATATTTATTGAAATTTTAGTGATTTTTTAAGTGTATTGGTATCAGCCTCTTTTCCTTTTTCTTTTGTTTGACAGGCATTTATAGTTAAACCAACTATTCCATTTAGATTACTGCATCACTTATGAGCTGCTAGCACTCTTCGGCTCAATTTTTATAGAGATTGATCAGAAGTTGATATGAGTATGAGGGAACAATTTGGTTCAGAAAGATCAAAGCCATGGAACATTCACTCAAGTTCAGAACCTAGTCCTTCCCAAACACAAGTTAACAGACAAGGACAATGGAAGAACTTTGGCACATCGATGGATGCCATTTCTTTTGGTTTTGTTGCTACAGCTATCCTCATATCTATGTTTCTCATCATGGCCATCTTTGAACATCTCTTCAAGCCTAGCCCCCCCTTCTCTTCGGCTCAAGATAGTAGAAACAGTTCCTTGGAGTTGGGCTCGATTCAGAAACGTGCAAGTTCACAAACAGTAAGTTCTAGTTCCCCAAATGCATTTAAACAATTTGTCCCTGAAAGTGATGTTGAGAAGTTACATAAAAACTATTCACTTCTCCAATACTTGAAAGTCTGCTACAAGTAATTCATCTAGAGTAAACACCAATTTTATACTAGTGCTTTTTTCTGTTGTTTCCCGGTATATCATGCCTATTAATCCCTTTTACTTCTTTCTCTAGAGCATCTTTAGGTTCAAACATCTTTCCCTCCACATGCTTTATAGGTCTAGAATGAGCTAATACTCAATTCGAATTGATTTTCTGCAACCATCTAAGAAAATTATACAATAACAACAACGACGACGACGACGACCCAGTATAATCCCACAAGTGGGGTCTGGGGAGGGTAATATGTACGCAGACCTTACCCCTACCCCGAGGGGCAGAGAGTCTATTTCCAGGAGAACCTCGACTCAAGAAAGCAATCTAAGAAAATTATACAATAACAACAACGACGACGACGACGACCCAGTATAATCCCACAAGTGGGGTCTGGGGAGGGTAATATGTACGCAGACCTTACCCCTACCCCGAGGGGCAGAGAGTCTATTTCCAGGAGAACCTCGACTCAAGAAAGCAATCTAAGAAAATTATGAATATGGAAAAGGCAGAAGCAAAATCTAGTTTTGAAGATCAAAGTACCAATATGATTAATTATTATTTTTTGTTTGCACAGGTAGAAACACCATATCCGTCAGATTACACAGTTTTGATGCCAGGACAACAGTGTCCTACCTTCATTGCCAAGCCAACTCCACTGCCTTGTCCAAGGGAAGGGGTTTATTGGCCTTCCCATGGACATAGTTTCCCCTTCTCTTAATGTTTCTAAAAGAATAGTTAATTTTATCATATGTTTAAATCCTAGAAAGGATATTTATGTAATCTTAAAAATTGTCACCAATCCCATAATCTAGCACTCTGTTACCCTACTCTGACATGTAAATTAGCTGTCAGATGAAAACTGAAGTTTTGCACATTAGGAAGAAGGAAAATTTGGGTTGATGTTGGATTGTTTTTGTGTAACATACTGTCTTTTATTCCCCTTTTTAGTTTTATCTCTTCCAATATGTGAAAAGTGGGGAATGCTAGCATTATTTGATACCACTTGAGAAGGGTGCACACTCCAGAAGGTGCACTGTTCTTTGACTTGCGAATATATCAGCTAAAGTTCAGTAGGCTAAGTTTTCAGTTTTTGTTTATTTGGAGAAGCTTCTTTTACTAAGTAATATTTTACCAATTTTTTTGCCAATTGAGCTTCTGCATTTCATTCTACTTCTATCAGCTTAGTTCTAAGATTATGGCTAATGTTTTGTGCATGAGTCTGAAATGGATATCAAACCTTCACCTTATGAAAACTGCAATGTGAGAACAAAGAATAACTTCCATAATGACCAAACAAAAAGGGAATATCGAAATACATTGTACCTGTGGCTTCAAATTTTTGTAAGTCATACTCAAGTTCTCATCTACCCACACAGGATTCTTGCTAGAGTTGATCTCAACCAAACAATCGGTGATTTTCCTGATTGGTTTAGTACCGAAGTCAGCAATGATGCATAAATTTGAGATAAAATAAGTTAAAATTATATTACAACCAACATTGTCAAGATTTACATTTAGCTTGAAACAAAAGAGAGAACAAACATTACAGACATCTCAAAGTACAGAACAGTAGCCTATCCCCTTGTTAGGCACTTTTACCAGGTTTTATACAACAGGTGTTTCAACATCGAGAAAGTCAGCAACAAACTATGCTGCAACTTCTCCCTCTAGAGTTTGACTTTCTGTCTAAGCACAAAAGAGAATCTATTCTCATTTACTCTGGAATTTCATCATCGGGTTGTATTACAGTAAGCAAGGAATATTTGACCCTCAGACAGATCCTTCCTTTCTCAACCATAAGCCTTGCACCGGAAACAACCCAATAACCGGGAGGTTCTTGTGGTCCTCGAGTCATCTCAGTAGTATCGACAAATTTCAAGAGCTTAGGGGCTTGCACAGGAACAGGAGGACCACCAGGGTAAATGGCGGAATTTATGTTCACATCAGCTGGCTTTGGAGGTGGCTTCTGAACTGATGTAAAGTGCTGGCTAATGAGAGTTGATATCAGTCCAGATTTGCGGGCCAACCCAGGGGAACCATCCCACTCCGGGTGCTTTACCATAGTAGCTCCCATGACAGTCGAGAAACGGAGTCTCAGAAAGAGGACCTTTTTAAACCCGCAGTCCCCAACTTCCAATTGTGCTCCAGTAACAATGTTAAGATCCTCATAAGATTCAACAGGAGCAGTGCAGACATGAGAAAAGTTCTTCCATTGAACTTTTTCATAGTATTTGCGATCATATGATTCTCGATGAAAATTTCCGTTTGGATAATCTTCAAGCTGGAAGACTTTAGGAAGAGATGAGAGATGCTGCAAATGCACAGCTAAGCGGTTACTCCTTTTACCTTCAAGATACAAACGAAGTCCAGTCACAGGCCTCTTGCCAACATCAACCTGCAATGAAAAATATGAATCACATGGACGCCTAGAAAGAAGGTAGTAAGCAGACTTTTCAACAGTATTTTCCCTTCCTTTCCTGATCCCAAGCATTCGGTACAAGACCAAAAGAAACTAATGAGGCCATCTGTTGTTGCTCAGTGAACTTAACTTACGAAAATCTTAATTGGAACTTAATAGAAACAGCCTTTCTGAAAGACTGAGAACAGTTAGCTGTACACTCCAAGTTGCTCCTCACCCATAATAGTTCACTGGGGCATACGTTGTTATTTAAATGAAGAACTAACGTTATAGTCTCAAATCACTTCGAGAAGATATTATCCTTTCTGAAAGACTGAGAACAGTTAGCTGTACACTCCAAGCTGCTCCTCACCCATGATAGTTCACTGGGGCATACGTTGTTATTTAAATGAAGAACTAATGTTATAGTCTCACATCACTTCGAGAAGATATTATTACTAGGGATCATGTGTATTAAATATTTGGAGAAATACAACCAAATCCTACCGGAAAAAAAATGTCATAGTTGAAGTTGACCTCTCTAACATACAACGACAACAACAACCCAGTATAATCCCACTTAGTGGGGTCTGGGGAGGGTAGTGTGTACGCAAACCTTACCCCTACCCTGGGGTAGAGAGGCTGTTTCCAAATAGACCCTCGGCATCCTTCCCTCCAAGAACTTCCCACCTTGCTCTTGGGGAGACTCGAACTCACAACCTCTTGGTTGGAAGTGGAGGTNCACTGGGGCATACGTTGTTATTTAAATGAAGAACTAATGTTATAGTCTCACATCACTTCGAGAAGATATTATTACTAGGGATCATGTGTATTAAATATTTGGAGAAATACAACCAAATCCTACCGGAAAAAAAATGTCATAGTTGAAGTTGACCTCTCTAACATACAACGACAACAACAACCCAGTATAATCCCACTTAGTGGGGTCTGGGGAGGGTAGTGTGTACGCAAACCTTACCCCTACCCTGGGGTAGAGAGGCTGTTTCCAAATAGACCCTCGGCATCCTTCCCTCCAAGAACTTCCCACCTTGCTCTTGGGGAGACTCGAACTCACAACCTCTTGATTGGAAGTGGAGGTACGCACACCTCTCTAACATACCCACCAATAAATGTCTCCTGATTTATATGCCTTGAACTGCTACAATAAATCCGAGATAATGATAAGAGATTTTTTGTGGGAAGGAAAGAAGGGGGAGAAGAAATTTCATTTGGAAGATTGGAGAAGTACAAGAACCCCTGGTTCATTTGGGGTTAGGATTTGGATTGTCCTCACTTAACATGGTGCTACTAGGGAAATAATTAGAATTGTTCTAGAGGAGAATGATTTATGGAAAAAGATAATAGCCATTCAGTAATGAATTTCATAATAGATGGTCACAGGTGAGGTGACAATTCTCATGGGGTGAATTTGCTAAAAAGGAATTATGAGAGGCAAGGAAAAGTTTACTAAATCTGTCGACTATATTGTTGATAATGGGAAATAGGATACACTTTAAGAAGGATGCATGATCTGATAGATAACTTTGAGGGAGCATACACACCACAATTCGAAAATGACAAGCTTGAAGAGTTCCTGTGGAATACTTATGATGGCTGCTAAGGTGAGATGGGGAGACAAAGATGATATACTGAGAGTCGAGAGCAAAACCCTTAACTGTGAGATCACACTACACTGAGTTAGTCGAAGAACGGGGAAAAAGGCGGTGTCGAAGAATATGTGAAACACCAAGGCCCCAAATAAAAAGTAGCTTTTCCCCTTGTTATGCAGTGTGGTATGCAAATGTTAATCGCATATAACTTCAGGAAGATGACAGGATTATTTTAAGTTGGTGTTGCTGTGTAAGGAGTACAAAGAGGATATAATCTCAAACTGAGGTGTTAAAATAAAGAGAGCTCACCGGAGTGGTGTTCACATAAAGCCTGGGACCCAATAAACTAAACTGCAAAGATGCAAAATTTGAATGCCTTCTCTGAGGACCAAGCGGAAGATCACCGAAGATTGGTGCCCACTGCCTTGGCAGCTGAAATTCCAAAAACTGGTGAAGCTCTTCAATTGGTGGTTTATCTGCATAATAGACAACACTTTATATAAGGGTAAAGCATATTTCCCGGTAATCAAAATAAACATCCAAATGCAGTTTATTGACTATCAAATTTCTTAGGAGCCGTCTCAAAAAAATTCAAAAAAGCTTTTTGAAAAATAATGAAAAAAGAAGTTCATAAAGGAAGGGTTTTTAGATAACTGCAGATTTTTGAAGATTTATAAGAGCTTTATGAGTGGAAAAAGATTTACTCTCTTCTTTTTTGTTTTCGAAAAACTTTTTGCAAGATTTAAAAAATATTCCACGAGCAAATGAGATGTTAATATTTTGAGAAAATGCAGGCATTTAAATCAGCCATCATTCTTTAGGATAATTAGCAGAAAGCTGCAAAATTAGCAGGAAATCAGCTGGCCCTCCTCCCTTGTATCATTTGCCAATAACTATCAAATGGAGATGTTACATTTGGCAATGTACATTGCACATAGAGGTCTAAAACTTATATTGCATAGAAGTTAGAGGCAAGAAAACAACAAACATTGTCCGCTAACTTACAGCGCAAGTACAGATTTATAGCATGACTCAAAAATCCACTTCCTGAGATGCCATTCAACAGTGAGGTGATAGGGATGAAGGACATTGAGATCACATCTGGCTCCTGATGCACACTTTGTAACCACTGATTATGCGTCAAGCCTCTGCTATCACCTCCACCCCTCCTCTTGCAAATGCTAACAGTATCCTGCCATTTCAGCAGCCAATTGACAAATTGCACAAACTTGTCTCAGAACTCTAAAGTGCAGAAAATTTAACAGACATGATGGAGACCCTGTACCACATACCTCCTTATGTGTATATGAACCTGATATGTTGGGATCAGCAAACCTTAGCCGGTGCTCCCTGATCTCAAACTGAGGCAACATTTTCAAAATTAGAGACTTAGGCAATAGATTCATAGTAACAGTAACACGCCATTACGTAGTGAAAAAGTTTCCAATAATCTAAGGGTTATGAAAAAAACCCTGATTTTGAACCTGACAATATGGATTTCAACTAACATCCAACTGTCTGACAAATGCACCTATAAAGTAAATCCATCTGCAGATATTAATTATATCTGCCTATACGGTCATAGAAGATCTTACTAAGCTTTTCTCATCCAACAATTTGCAGAGATTTATATATAGCATTTCAAAAAAAGTCCAAGGAGATTGAAAGGACTTTCCAAAACAGCCAGGAAAAGGAAAGGTTGACAATTTTGACCGTTCAAGCAACAACGATGAGATATAAATCCCTAAATAACTGAAAGCCAACTGCACTTGAATTAATTTCCTTTTTTTATGACGAAGCCAATTGCACTTAAAATATTTGTCTCAAAAACATTTTTGAGTCATAAAGAAATAAGATTAACATAAAAACGTAAACTTCAGACTGTCTTGTTTTTTAATCCAAAGGAGCCGACCCACCATGAAATGCTTGTATTAAGTAATATGCTCAAGGGTAATCAGTGATCATCCTTGCTTCTACTGTAAATAGCACCTCAAAGCTGGAGAATGTTAAGAACTTCTAATACAAGTTGAACATATTAGATAGAAGGCACCAACTAGTGTTGTTTAGATGGTCAGATGTATAAGTGCTTTAACACGTACAACTAAAATACTAGGGTATTTCTAAGTAGTGTTGCCAAAGTAAGAAAAGAGTTGTCATTTTGATAAAAGAAGTAAGAAAACTGTGATCAGCGTACAGTTTTTGAAAGCTCCATATAAGAGTATATTTCATGTGTGTGTGTTAGTGTTTGTTGTGATTGTGGAAATAGGAGGGTCAGGCGAGATCCTTAACCTTCTCGTTCTGATGTGCCTGCTCAGATCCTATTCCGCCTTGTTCATTTGCACCTGAAAACCTCTTATCAGCCATTGCCTTCAAACGCTTTTGCACGTCCGCAGGGAGAAGGGAGGAGGAGTGCTGCTGTTTCATATATATTACATCCTTTCCTCCCATCTTTATACCAACAATGACATGAGTACCAAATTTTTCAATAAACCTGAAAAATGAACAAAATTTCACGACTAGTGTGATAGAGTTCTATAGACTAGAACTGTCCAGTAAACAGTGTGTTGCTTGTACTTGACCAATTTATAGATGACATTAAAGCAGGTAGATACCAGATAGTAGCCCAACAAGCAGTTGGACCAAAGCCCTCTAACTCCAATTTGTAACTTGAAGAGTTATGTGATTTTGGTCAAACTAGAATGCCTCAAGATAAATAAAAGAATATGCAAAAGAACTCAAAGGACGTTGAGGTACAGTTAATATTGAGGTGCCATTAACTGTTTCCTTTCCCTTCTCTTGCATATGTTTTTGTTTAGAATTTAAACGGAAACAGAGTGTAAAAGTTAGATTAAACAGTAAGGGAAGAAATTAAAGCGAGGTCCAGATGGAGTATGGATCTGAAGGAGCTTGTTTTCTCAATTGGACCTCAAGATGTTCACACCAATGACCAACCTCCTTCAGACAGAAATCCAACGAATGGAAACTATCTTGAAATAAGATATTAGAAAAATATCACTGTTTATCAGTTTAAATATGTGAAAATATTACCTTGCTAATGCCGCAGGATCCCATGTTGATGGAACTTCCTTTTTAACATAATCGCACAGCACCATTTGAGATTTTTCTAGAGCAACAGAGTATAATGTGATGAACACACCATCAAAAGCAAGGGTCTTGGTGTATGCTGCATCCTTCTGCCAAGAACCAGAATACTCGAACATAGTATTGAAGAGCCCTGAAGGAATTTTACCAGTCACGGATACTTCCTGATTGAACTGCTCTGACATCTGCAGTTAAAGCAAGGAACTTGTAGATTGAGCACAAAAATAAGACTGGCAAAATTTGCAGAAAATAGCTACTCTGCTCAACTTTTCAATAATTAACAGCCGAAAAAAGACTAGAAGTACATGTTCAAAAGTGAGTTATTTTCCCATTTATTTTTACCTCTAACCATTCGCCGTGATGGAGAAATTAATGGACAATAACATGAAGATAGCATCACCGCTCCTACTTTAAGAAATTATACATTAAGATATTCCTACTTCTTAGTATAATAACCAGCTGGCATCATAAAAATCAAATATAAAATACACATTTACACAACCACCACAACAGATTCTAACCTCTTCATAGAAAAGCAAATAACATAAGCAAAACGATAGCCCTATAGCAACTTAAAGGTGTAGGGAACATAAGATTTAATGACCAAAGACAAGTAGAAACAGAAGATACCTGTTGGAAAGAAAGAACATCAGAGCGAAACCTGGTGAGTTCTCCTTTATCACATTTTATAGATTTTGAGACATTAGGGATTGAAATACCACCAGGAAGCACAACCTCCCGGCCCTCATCTTCATCAATTTCAATTAAACGCCTATTACCCGGATGACCTTTACAATACTTGAGCCTCAAGTCCAATGATATATCATATCCACATCCTATCGACTCAATCGCAACCTTAGCTGCTTCAGCAGCAGGTAACTTCAACGCCATTCGTCACAACATCATCCTAATTTCAAAAATGACCTCACTGACACAATTGTTCAAACATTACCACACATGCAACCTATATATGGAACTATGTGAAAGTCACTGCGTTTACTAGATAAGTCAAAAGACAGCTGTAACTGAAGAACTATCAAAAGTTTCGAAAAACCTTATATTATCAATCTGGAAACTTGAAAAACTCAATTCGCGAGCAGAGAAATGCAATTTTTTCTTTTTTGCATCAAATTAAATACACAAATTCAACAACAAAACCCTAGAATCACGCCGTACACGTGCATTTTTTACGTAGATATTTAGTTCACGATAAACCTCGGAAATAAATCGGCGAGCATTGCACTCAAGTACGGACTCGAAACCCTAGCTGAGGTGTATCGAAATAGGGAGTTGAAGATCCAAAGATTTTGCATTGACTTAAGATTGAAGCTCAGATCTAGAGAAAGAGCTTCGAAGACGACGGCGAAGAATTTCCGAAGAGGATTTGTTTGAGGTTAAAGAATAAAGAGGGAATAATCGCGAAATGGAAACTCTTGTGTCTAATTGTTTAGCTTTTTATGGCAAATTTATTGTATGAGAAAGAAGATTTTAATAGTGACAGGAGTGGAGTGACGACGTCAACGGGGATTCTAAGTTGACTAACAGTTTTACGGTCTTTAGACCGCCAATCAGTGAAAGCAACGTGTTTGAACTGGTGATGTCCCAACAAAAAGGGGAAACTATGTTAAAATTAAACTAGTATTAGTACGCGCGCAGATGTGTGGATATTAATCATGTCAAATATTTAAGTTATTTGAATTATATGTAAATAATCTTAGAATTTACATTTTCTCAGTAAATATAGATAATCATTGGATATTAACTACATGATTTTTTTTTTAACCATTTCTTTTATTTTTCTTTTTTGATGACATTCTTGCCGGTGTCATTGGATCCTGCAACGACCTGATCGGTCGTTTTGAGCTCTAACATGTCGTTCAGCAGTTAGAGGCCATGAGTAGCTTCATTTCAGGTATTATGACTTGTGCGCATGGTCAGAATTAAATTTCGGGGAGTTCGGAGTTGATTTTGAAAGAGAATTATCATTTCGGAAGCTTTAAGTTGAAAGAATTAGCTAAGATTAGATTTTTGAGTAAACGACCTCGGAATCGGGATTCGAAGGTTCCAGCATGTTCATATGATGATTTTGGACTTGGGCATATGTCCGGATCGGGTTTTGGAAGACCTAGGAACGTTTCGGCGCCTATTGTGGAAGTTAGCTTTTTTGGAAGAATTTTATAAGTTTGGATTGAAGTGTGTATTTCAGTATTATCAATGTCCGTTTGGCATTTCGAGTCTGGGAATAGCTCCGTATGGTGATTCTGGTATTGGGAGCGCGATCGGAAATGAATTCGGGGGTTCGTGGGTCATTTTGGAGTTATTTAGCCAAAGATTTGAATGTTTTCTAGAAGTTTGACCGGAAGTGGACCTTTTGATATCGGGGTCGGATTCTGATTTCGGAAGTTAGAGTAGGTTCGTAATGTCAAATGTGACTTTTGTGCAAAATTTGTGGTTAATCGGACGTGATTTGATGTGTTTTGGAAATTCTAAAGTTCATTAAGCTTGGATTGGAGGTTGATGCATGATTTTAGCGTTGTTTGATATGATTTAAGGCCTCAAGCAAGTCCATAATGTGTTTTGGGACTGGTTGGTGTGATTGGACGGGGTCCCAGGGGCCTCGGGTGGATTCCAGATGGCCAATGGATTGAAAATGGAATTTGGAGAAGGTCTGAAGCAACTTCTTTCTGGTGCACCGCATCTGCGAGGCTTGGGTCGCAGGTGCGGAGCCATAGAAGCGGGCCTTGCGTCGCAGAAACGGAACTAGATTGGTTAGGCTGGGACGGCAGATGCGGTCATCTTCCGCAGAAGCGGGACCGTACCTGCGTATGGAGGAGCGCAGAAGCAGAGTGAGGGATTTGGTGATAGACCGCAGAAGCGATGTGGAGGATGTAGAAGTGGACAAGTGACCGCAGGTGCGGAAATGCTGGAGGCAATGAGTTCTTTTAAATCGGGGGTTGGGTTCATTTCAACCCCATTTCTTCCATTGGAGCCGATTTGGAGCAACTTTGAGGTACCATTTTCGCCACCAAACATGAGGTAAGTGGACTCTACTAGTTTTGAGTTAATACTTGGATTATGTACGGATTTGAGCATGAAAATTTGGTAGAAATTGTGAGTTTTGGTAGGAGAATTAGAAATTATATTTTTGGATTTTGACCACGATTTTGAGTGTGAAGTTGCTAGTAAATTATATATTTGAGTTCGTGAGGTTATGGGTAAACTTAGTCTTCGAAAAATTTCAGAATCTGGGCACGTGGGCCTGAGGGCATTTTTGTTAATTTTTCGATTGGGGTTAGGAATTATTATAAATTAGATTGTAATGAGTAATTGAACACATATTAATGGATTTGCATAATTATTGGTTAGTTTTGGAGTATTTAGCATCGATTCGAGTCTTCGGAAGGGCGTGGAATGTCGGTTATGGATCTTCGGAGCGAGGTGAGTTTCCTTTCTAACCTTGTAAGAGGGAATTGTCCCCATAGGTAGTTAATTGGTTATGTGCTCCTATTTGTGTGGGCTACATACGCGCGAGGTGACGAGAGTCCATGCGTAACTACTATTATGCTTAAGTCCGGGTAGTTTAGGGGCCAAAAGCATGCTTACTTGTAATACTTTCTACCTTGTTGACAAACTCAAAATGCTTAAAACATGTCGAACGTGTAAATGAATTTCTAAAAGGCTAGATCATTTCTTGACTATTAAAAGAGAAACTTGCCTTTTTCTAAATATTTGCTCCTTGATGCATTATTGATTTGACTGTTTGAATGTGTTTATCTATTGTGGAACGGGCCGAATGCCTCGGTAGATTAAATATATGCATCTATGGTTCGCACCATTCGACCCTCTGGCAGTGCACAATTTAAATATTATTGGATCGGGTCGTACGAGCTCGGCATGATTTGTGCATACTTGTATTGCTTGCCTTGAGATTTATAGATGTTGATAATTGTTCTCCCTGTCCTGAGATAAATACTTAAATGATGAAATTGAATCTGAAAATTTTCCATTAATAAAAAATTTATTTATTTGCCTCATGCTATTAAGTTAAAGTCGTTTTATGAATATCTTCGATTCACTATATTATTGGTATATTATTATTGGACCACTAGCAAGTGTTGAACGACCTCTCGTCTCTACTTCTTCGAGATTAGACGAGATACTTGCTGAGTACACGTTATTTTCGTACTCATACTACACTTGTTGTGCATTTTTGTTGCACATGTACATGCATCTCTAGTGGCCTAGTGGGCGTAGTAGCATGGTTGATATAGAGTCTTAGGTGAGATGCACTTCCCGAGATGACCCGCAGCTAGCAGAGCCTCTTTTAGATTATTGTATTTACTTTCTGTCCAATTTGTATTCCGGATGGTTGTTGTATTATATTGCTTCCTAGAGATAGCTCATGCACTTATGACATCGGATTCTGGGATGGTTACGGGATTGTTCAATATTAAATTGGTTAAATACATCACCTTATTTCAATAAATTTCATCATTTGTTATTTAATGTATAAAAGGAACGATTTCAATAAGTCCTAAATTGAGAATTTAATTAATTTTCTTGTTGTTGGCTTGACTGACAGCATGTCCGGCGCCATTACGACCCTTAGTGGATTTTGGGTCGTGACAACATGGTATCAGAGCACTAGGTTTCCTTAGGTCTCACGAGTTATGAGCAAGTCTAGTAGAGTCTCGCGGATCGGTACAGAGACATCTGTACTTATCTGCGAGAGGCTACAAGACTGTTAGGAACACCTCCCTTCTTGATTCATCGTGTGATTTGATTCCTTGAGGCTTATGCCCTTGTTTTCTTCCTACTCAATCTTAAGCGATGCGAACTGCTTATTATAAATTGAGAATTGAAGAATTGTAATGGTACTACAGATGTGGTGTGGGATGTTTCTCCTGGTATAGTTGGTTGGGCTATTGTTGTTGCCTTGTAGAAGGATTTTTCTATCGTTTTGGCTCTGTAGTTGTATTTCTAAGAGCTTGAAGGCTATGCACAGGTTGCTATGATGCTCATGATTGGTTATCGCACAGTATTGACTTGATGGTAGGATAATTGCCTATGTGTTGGGGCGGTGAATGATTTGAAAGGAAGTCTACTCAGTGCACGATTCAGAGATCCGATATTTCATTTTCGGCGGAGAAAAAGCAATTGGCCTATGAATGTCCAGATTTGGGGTGATGGAGTAACGAGACTTGGTATTTTCAAGCGTAGTAGAATTTTCATCTGCGATGTAGTATCATCGTCCTCGATTGTATGTGTTAAGTTTGCTGGTGTTATGGTCTTCTGCAGTTCGCCTTTGGGGTAAGATATTGTGAAATAATATTGAATCGGCGATTCTAATATTGATGACTCGAGAAAGATGATCTTCGGAAAGGTTTAAAGTTAGTAGCAATTTGTGGTTTCAAGTGCTACGAAGATAGATTTTATTTAAGGTAACAACTGAGCAGCAAAGGATGAGGAAAGACATGTGGGGAGTGTCAGGCGGTGGTTAAAATTTCTAGAAGGCTAGGTATAAGAACCAAAGGTTGAGTAGTCTATTAAAGGGGTGAGTTCCTCCAAAGTGAGAGAGTGGCGGAGTTTCATATGGGCCTTGTGTTAGGATGATTACGCACCTTAAGGAGAGTTTGGGAACGATTTGGGAATTTTAGTGATTGGTGATTGAGGTCTACGGATTTAATTTGAAGTATGGGCTATTATGCGGCAGGAGATTTGATACAACGGAAAGGAGCTGCTTGAAATGAAGAAGGATACAACATAACTTTGAATTATGTTGCCGCATATTTAATTGATGTCCATGAGGGGTGAATGGACTTGTGCATCTAGTGAGTGAGCTCGGACTCAAGACGGGTTATTGATGTCGTAGTGATTGTACCCCATGCAACAATGTTAGAAGATGTCGGCATGTAAATTCCACAGGTGGGTTATCTCCAGTGAGCAGATCAGCGGTCGCATGGTTGGCGAAGCTTCTGCGAAGAATTCTATTGGTTATACAGCAAAGATATCGGTCGTGCGAATATTGTTGATAATTCAGAGTATAAAAGAGGGGTTTTGCAGAAAGATTCCGAGAATTTTGGTGGTTGATTGCGCAAGGTTATGTCAATAAGCGATAAAGAAATGATAGCATCCTAGGAAGCTCAAATCTATTCAAGGACAAGGATGAAGCTTTGGAATCTCTAAGAGGGCCTTTATCCAGATCTCAAGCTAAAAAGTTGCAAAATAAGTTCATTGGACTTCAGGAATGATCAAAGAATTTGTTAGTTAGGAGGAAGAGCTTAAGGGTAAAGGATATGGGTTATCAAGGTGTACGATTATTTTATGGCCCAAATTCATGTCCAATAAGAGGTGGATTAGATCCCAAGAAACATCCTTGGAAGAAGGTTCAAATCAAGCCAATATTGGAACAATTAGCACCTAAAATGTGTCCAAACTCAGCCCATGAAGTCATACATAAAGCCACGTATTTATAGCATAAAAGGACTTACTTGATGTCAAAGAATGATACAATAGTCGTGCTAAATATTGAGTGCAAGTTGGTGCCAAATTGCTTGCAAATTTCCTTCAAGATTTTCAAGATTCTATCCAAGATTGGTTTGAGACTTATTTCCATATATTATGGGACTATATTTATTGCTTTCCTAGTTAGTTAAGGTTATGTTTTACTTTTTCTAAGATTTTGGGAATTACTTTCCAAGAATGACTTGGTTTTTGCTTCCTAGCATTTTCCTTTTCCTAAGGTAGTTGGAGTTGTTGTCAAAGTAGTTTAGGACTTTATTTTCTTGTTTTTTTGGGTACAATTTTGTGACCCCCTCTCTATATAAAGGGGTTTCTTCTTTGTTTTTAGACTGAGATTATTCAGACTATTATCAATAAAATTGTGAGATTTTTCTTGCACTCTTATGTGTGGCTACTCTTGGATTTATTCTTCAACTTTCAAGACTTAACTTAAGGTGGTAAGATTAAACTCTTTCGAAATCTTAGATCACTTCTAGGTATTTAAGAAAGGTGATAAGTTTAGGCTTTTGTTGTTCTTGTTATTCTAAAGGGTCGGTCTTTACAATCTATCTCTTATTTTTAATTCGCTACCAAAGGCGATTAGTTCTTTGTTAGCTAATTGTTGTTGTTAGGATTCAAATTCAAGAATATACTTCTTGAATTCAAGAAACTCTTTCTTAAATTCAATCTATCTTTAATTTTTCATCATTTTTTGTTTCTTTTTTTTTTAGCTTCTGCACGTTTCTTGATTTTTTTGTTTTTCTTAGTAATTCTTGAATCCCCTATCGTGTTGCTATCAAGTGATATCAGAGCATAGGCTAATCAAGATTTCAATCTTGATAATCTTGGGAGGTTCTTGAGCAACAAAAACAAAAAACAAAAAAGAAAAACCAAAAAAAAAATGAAAATTAGCCCAAAAAAAAAGTGTTATTGCTCATTATTATTTTTGAATTCAAGTATTATTTGATTTCCAAGTCAAGAACGGAAACAAGAAGAGGGGATCCTAGTTCTTGAAGATTAAGGTAAATTCTTTCCTTATTCTTGTGGGTTTTGGGTTTCTTAAATTCTTTCCTTTTTCTTTTAACTAGTACCAATTCCTATTCTTTCTTGGTTTGGTCCTCCACTTTCCTTTTCTTTTTCAAAATTCTTATTCTTACCATTGCGGGTTGTGACTTGTTAGGTTTATTAATAAATCTAAAGATTAATGACCAATAGTTGCTTTGAGTGGAAAAAGGCAAGAAAGGTGAGAACATTTGAAGGAAAAAGCAAAATTTTAGATATACATATTTCTTCTAATCTTTGTTCAAGATGTTTCAAACAGGTAGTTATGAAGAAAGGAGGCGAGCTATGACTCAACAATTTAAAAAGTCAAACTTACAATATGCCGAATCGAAAAGTTATTTTTCAAACAAGAGCTAAAGTGATGTCTGCGATTTGTGCCGTTAGAATTGACAAAGTGTTTGGCTATAACTCAATTAGCACTTATATGGTTGAGAAATTGAACTTGCCTTATGTTGATCATATTGAACCCTACATGTTGAGAGGAATAAAGGTAGATAAAAGAGTGTTATTATTATTCTCCACTGAAAGGTATGAGGATGCGATCTGGTGTAATGTGATTCCCATGAATAATTATCATATCTTATTGGGAAAGCCATGGTATGTTTACAGAAGAGCTTCATATAACATGGGAAAAAATAGATACTTTTTTGAGGTTAACAGGAAGAAACTCATTCTTGGACCGTTGAGTCCCTCACAAATTTATGAAGATGAAAATATTGTTAAAGAAAAAATGGGAAAATATAAGAGATAAAAGAATGAGAGGAGTAAGGGAGTGCATGTCGACATACTAAGAGAGGAAAAAGGAGAGGTTGTGTTCAGTGAAGAGAATGAGATGTCAATTGAGAAAAAGAGTGAGCTTGAGGAAAAAGAAAAGAGAGAAGACAATGAGATAAAAATAGTCTGTGAGGTAGAGAGAGAAAAACAAGAGGGTTTGAGTGAAGAAAAAAAAACTTTAGTGAGGGAAAAGAGGCTAAGGGTGAGGAAAAAGTTAGTCCTGTGATAAAAGCCAAAGAGAGTGTAAGCAAGAAAATAATTTCTTTATTTCCTAACCCATTAACTCTTTCTTGTTTTAGCTCTTGTGATTTCATGCAACCAAGTGTTGAAAGACCTTTTGAAAGAAGAGTTGAGTCACAAGATATGGTGGCAACGAATCCAATTGAATTCCCACATGAATTTGGCGAATTTCTTTGTTGTTGAATCTTTTGACTATTTTGATCCTTATTTACAGGTTTATGATATGGAGTTTCCTAAAGACATTGCTAAGTTAGAGCCATTGCATAAAAGAATACAAGGTGATGATGTTCCAATGGTAAATAAGTTGAAGTATGGTATGTATAATTGGTTTATTTGATTTCTTGGGCTTTATAGAACACCTAAGGTATTTTTGGAGGTAATGAAATATACTCTTAATTCTTATGTTGGTGACTTTATAATTTTTGTGGATGATGATAAATTGATGCACATCAAGTCATTAACTGTAATATCTAAGTTCAAGTACAAGAGTAATTTGCTTACTTTTGCAATTGAGTATGACCTAGATGATTATATATTCCAGCGTGGTGGAAAAAGGCTTGAATTTTATGAGAAGAGGCTTGTGAATGAGTTAAATATTTCTTCTTCTCTTATTCAAGTGTCTAATGAGTTTTCATGTGATAAATTTCTAGAGTGTGATTTTTGTTGTGTGATGGGGAGTCACTCTTCTAGTCATGTTGATTGTGAGCCTATAAAAGTGTTTGCTACTAGTAAAGAAGCTATGCATGATTATTGTGACGTTAGTGACCAAATAATCTTTCATGAGCTTATCTATGACTCTTTCTGTGATAGTTGGAGCAATTGTTTATAATCAATTGATGTTGAGAATATCATTTGGGAAAGTTATAATCATGAGATTGAATATATTAAAAGTTTTATTTTGGGAATTATGGGTTCTTCTAACCTTCTTGAGAATTTATGTGCTTCTTTGAATAGCTTATATGCAGAAGAATCCATGATATTTTTAATTGATACTTGGCTATATCATAAAAGTGTCTTATTTGATAAATGTGGTAGAGATACTTGTTTTAAGTAGATGCGAGATCAATCTTTTGTAATTTCATTGTCATGCACCTTTTGACTACCTTAAGAGAGGTTTTTATGGGACAAATCTATGTAGGCATAAATTTTATTAGGATGATGATGTTCATATGCTTTATAAAAGAGTATTTACACCTATTAGACTTAATTGGGTTAAGTGGATACATGGTCACTATCTTATTTTATTTTTACCATTTTTTCAGATTAGTGGATGCCATTTTCTAGTGCCTGTCTTCGTTTTCTTGCAAGGTCGAAATTCGAGGATGAATTTTCTTCAAGAAGAGGGGAATGATAACATCCTAAGAAGCTCAAATTTATTCAAGGACAAGGATGAAGCTTTGGAATCTCTAAGAGGGCCTTTATCAAGATCTCAAGCTAAAAAGTTGCAAAATAAGGTCATTGGACTTCAGAAACGATCAAAAAATTTGTTAGTTAGGAGGAAGAGCTTAAGGATAAAGGATATGGGTTATCTAGGTATAATAATTATTTTATGGTCCAAATTTATGTACAATAAAAGGTGGATTAGATCCCAATAAATATCATCTGAAGAAGGTTCAAATCAAGCCATTATTGGACCAATTAACGCCTAAAATGTGTCCAAACTTGTAACCCATGAAGTCCTACATAAAACCACATTTTTATATAATAAAAGGACTTAATTGATGTCCAAGAATGTTAAAATAGTCGTGCTAGATGTTGAGTGCAAGTTGGTGCCAAGTTGCTTGCAAATTTCTTTCAAGATTTCCAAGATTTTCAAGATTGTATACAAGATTGGTTTGAGACTTATTTCCATATATTATGGGACTATATTTATTGCTTTCCTAGTTAGTTAAGTTTATGTTTTCCTTTTTCTAAGATTTTGGGAATTACTTTCCAAGAATGACTTGGTTTTTGCTTCCTAGCATTTTCCTTTTCCTAAGGTAGTTGGAGTTGTTGTCCAAAGTAGTTTAGGACTTTATTTCCTTGTTTTTTTGATACAATTTCGTGACCCCCTCTCTATATAAAGGGGTGTCTTCTTTGTTTTTAGACTGAGATTATTCAGACTATTATCAATAAAAATTGTGAGAATTTTTCTTGCACTCTTGTGTGTGTCTACTATTGGATTTATTCTTCAACCTTCAAGACTCAACTTAAGGTGGTGAGATTAAACTCTTTCAAAATCTTAGATCACTTCTAGGTATTCAAGAAAGGTGATACGTTTAGGCTTATTGTTGTTCTTGTTATTCTAAAGGGTCGGGTTTCACAATCTATCTCTTGTTTTTAATTCTCTACCAAAGGCAATTAGTTCTTTGTTAGCTAATTTTTGTTGTTAGGATTCAACTTCAAGAATAGACTTCTTGAATTCAAGAAACTCTTTCTTGAATTCAATCTATCTTTAATTTTCCATCCTTTTTTGTTTCTTTATTATTATTTTTAGCTTTTGCACGTTTCTTGATTTTTTTGTTTTTTTAGTAATTCTTGAATCCCCTATCGTGCTGTTATCAGAATCCTAGTGAATTCCAGAGTTGTGTAATAGTGGCTTCAAGCTAAGTGGGAGAGTCCCACCGCCTATGATTGGGTTGCATGGTTAACTACTTGCGATGTTTCTGATTATTAGCATATTGATGGGTTATTTTAGCTACGGAAAAAGAACATAAGTTATAATTGATATTATTTAGAAGTATTCTACTGTTATGGCATGTTATGTATAGGCGGATACCGGAAGGGCTATGGTGGCTTAGACCACTACTTAGATATTGGCATATTCTACGGTTATGAGAATTTACCTGTGTGTTGCTATGGTCCTCCTAAAGTGAGTTAAGTGAAAAGTTTTTATATGATGAAGTGTTAATCTATTAGTGGTTCCGTAGTTATGATGAAATCATGTTCTATCATATATTGGCATGTTGGGTGCAGTGAGTGGTATGGAATTTGAAGTGAGGATCAAGGTTGCAATTCGGTGTTGATAAGGATGTCACGAGCTCGGATGAGTAGGAAAGGAGTTTCGATGTTTACAGTAAGTTGGTATTGTCTTCAGCGTCACATGAGTTTGGTGTTTTGTGAAAAAGGCTTTGCATCCTGGTCAAGGATTCTTGATCGCTTTTCAGCATTAGTGCGGCCGGTGGTTTGGATGTACAGACCTGTTATCTATTATGGAATATTGTGGGAGCGTGCCCCACGAGAAAGTTGTATAAGTGTGGCATGTAGACACTTGATTGATTAAAGAGTTAAACTAAGCATCAAGATTATGGCGATGTTGTTAAATTGAGAATTGATGCCTGGAGGGCACTCGATTTATTGGGTTGTGGACTGTGGAGGACCACTCCAGTTATGATTGTTGTTCTTGTGTGCTATGAGAAAAAGCGGTTATTATGGACCTTTGAAAGCCTATTAGCCTAGTTTAGTTTGATCAGAATCAGCTTAAGGTCATTAAATATGAATATGGGCTCTATATCAGGCCAGATGTGTTCATTTCAGCAATGCGCTCCTTATGGAAGAGTAGTCGGGGCGTCATTTTGTCGTCATCTATTTCATGTAATGACATATTGCGTCGTGTGAGCTATGAGGCGGCTAGGTGAATTTTTTATGTGTTGAGGTTCAGCGTAGAGATGATGTTATATGAGCAGGATGGCTCTTGAGATTCGGATCGGATATCGCACCTTAGTTATGCTTGAGTTTTGTAGCTTATAACGCTATATGTCTCCCCAGGGATGGTATTATGCACTTAGCGTGCTTGTGACCGACATTCAGTATTTTGTTGTAATGAGCAATGTAGCTTGGTGTGTATCTCCTTATGTGAATTTTATATGTGGATCGGGTGGCACGCCGCCATGGGTATGTTGTTTGGATCAGGTTGCGCGCCGCAATAGTGTGATGTTGAGTACAGTTCCCTATATCTGCTTTTATGTGTTTTGCTTCCTATTTTCTGAGGAGAACTCGTATTAGCTGTGTGACTTAAGTAGTCCCTTCCAGAGTCCATTTTCCTCTTGTATCACATTTGATGTTGTAGCCTATTGGCACATTGTGGCATCATATGAGACTTTTGATCATGTCCGGGGTGGTTTATCACCTGAGCAGTTCGTACTGGTTGAGACGAGATCATTGGATTTAGGATCAGTGCGATCTGACTATATGAAATATATTAAGAAGCTAAGACCATTATTTGGTTTAGAATGAGGTGATGGTTCTTGTCAGGAGTATAGACCCAATGATTTGTTAAATTCGACAGTTGGTTATGAATTTCTACACATGTTTTCCGTCGTGGCGGTATTGTAAGTGTTAGAGCAAGACCTATGAATGTCATGAGGTGCAATGGGAGCATCAGATTCATGGAATTTAGGCTAATTTGATCAGAGAATGTTATTGTTGTCATGTGAGTAAAGTGGTGCAAGGTGTGAATTCATCTAACGTATGCAGTCATGTTGCGGTGCTACGTGTAGTGATTGTCACGGTGTTCATATAATGGGAGCAAGCCTGACGGAGAATTCCGGATGTTGGAATTAGATTCTAAGCTTATATGTTTGAATAAAAGAGAATATCTTCGGATGTTCGTAGGTCATTTCGGTGTCATTTGGCCAAAGATAGCAATTTGAAGGTTTTTGAGAAGTTTGACCGGAGGTGGACCTTTTGATATCGGGGTCGGATTCCAATTCCGGAAGTTGAAGTAGGTTCGTAATGTCAAATGACTTGTGTGCAAAATTTGAGGTCAATCAGACATGATTTGATGTGTTTTGGCATCGAATGTGAAAGTTCGAAATTCTAAAGTTCATTAAGCTTGGATTGGAGGTCGATGCATGATTTTAGCATTGTTTGATATGATTTGAGGCCTCAAGCAAGTACGTAATGTGTTTTGGGAATGGTTGGTGTGATTGGACGGGGTTCCGTGGGCCTCGAGTGGATTCTGGATGGTCAAAGGATTGAAAATGGAATTTGGAGAAGTCTGAAGTAGCTGCCTTCTGGTGTAACTGCAACTGCGAGGCTTGGGCCGCAGGTGCAGAGCCGCAGAAGTGGCCCTTGCGTCGCAGAAATGGAACTAGATTGGTTAAGCTGGGACCACAGATGCGGTCATCTTGCCGCAAAAGCAGGATCGCACCTGTGGATGGAGAAGCGTAGAAGCGGAATGAGGGGTTTGGTGATAGACCGCAGAAGCGGTGTGGAAGACGCAGAAGCGGTACCGCAGGTGCGGAAATGCTAGACTTGCGGTACCGCTGAAGGCAGTGAGTTCTTTTAAATCGGGGGTTGGGTTCATTTCAACCCCATTTCGTCCATTGGAGCCAATTTTGGAGCAACTTTGAGGTACCATTTTCACTACTAAACACGAGGTATGTGGACTCTACTAGTTTTGAGTAAATACTTGGATTATGTACGGATTTGAGCAGGAAAATTTGGTAGAAATTTTGAGTTTTTGTAGGAGACCTAGAAATTGTATTTTTGGATTTTGACCACGCTTTTGGGTGTGAAATTGAGAGTAAATTATATATTTAAGTTCGTGAGGCTATGGGTAAATTTAGTCTTCAAAAAATTTTGAAATCCGAGCACGTGGGCCCGAGGGCATTTTTGTCAAATTTTCGATCGGGGTTAGGAATTATTATAAATTGGATTGTAATGAGTAATTGAACATATATTAATGGATTTTGCATAATTATTGGCTAACTTTGGAGCATTTAGCATCGATTCGAGTCTTCGAAAGGGCATGGAATGCCAGTTATGGATCTTCAGAGCGAGGTGCGTCTCCTTTCTAACCTTGTAAGAGGGAATTATCCCCATAGGTAAGCTAATTGGTTATGTGCTCCTATTTGTGGGGGCTACGTACGCACGAGGTGACGAGAGTCCGTGCGTAGCTACTATTATGCTTAAGTCCGGGTAGTTTAGGGCCCACAAGCATGCTTACTTGTAATACTTACAACCTTGTTGACAAACTCAAAATTCTTAAAACATGTCGAACGTGTAAATGAATTTCTAAAAGGCTAGATATCATTTCTTGACTATTAAAAGAGAAACTTGCCTTTTCCTAAATATTTGCTCCTTGATGAATTATTAATTTGACTGTTTGAATGTGTTTATCTATTGTGGAACCGGCCGAACGCCTCGGTAGATTAAATAGATGCATCTATAGTTCACGCCATTCGACCCTCTGACAGTGCACAATTTAAATATTGTTGGATCTGGCCGTACGACCTCAGCATGATTTGCGCATGATTGTATTGCTTGCCTTGAGATTTATAGATGTTGATAATTGTTCTCCATATCCTGAGATAAATGCTTAAATGATGAAATTTTATCGGGAAATTTTCCATTAATAAAAGAACTATTTATTTGCCTCATGCTATTGAGTTAAAGTCATTTTATGAATATCCTCGATTCACTACATTATTGGTATATTATTATTGGACCATTAACAAGTGTCGAAGTCGACCTCTCGTCTCTACTTCTTCGAAATAAGATGGGATACTTGCTGAGTACACGCTGTTTTCGTACTCATGCTACACTTGCTGTGCATTTTTGTTGCACGAACCTCTTTAGTGGCCTGGTGGGCATAGCAACATGGTTGATACGGATGCTTAGGTGAGCTGCACTTCCCGAGATGACCCGCAGCCAGCAGAGCATCTTTTAGATTATTGTATTTACTTTTTGTCAAATTTATATTCCGTACGGTTGTCGTATTATATTGCTTCCTAGAGATAGCTCATGCACTTGTAAAACCGGGTTCTGGGATGGTTACGGGATTGTCCATTATTAAATTGGTTAAAGACATCACCTTATTTAAATAAATTTTATTATTTATTATTTAATGTATAAAAGGAACGATTTCAATAAGTCCTAATTTGAGAATTTAATTAATTTTCTTGGTGTTGGCTTGCATGACAGCTTGTCCGGCGCCATCATGATCCTTAGTAGATTTTGGGTCGTGACAGATCCTAAAAATAGTCTGAAAGAAAAATAATAAGTCATATTTATGGCAAAATAATCAAATGTTCAGACAATGAATGACTCTTTGGATAAAACTTAACTCTTTTACTACTGTTTGAACTCTTATTTGGTGTGTTGATTGCTCTTATAACATATTTCTTTTTTAAAATTTCAGTTTCTAAAATATTATTTTTCAATAATAATTACTTTTATGATAATGTAATTGAAATATTATTCTTTATTCAAAACTCATTTTAGTTGGCTATCTAAAAATATAAAAAATTCTTTAGCTAGCAATTTTTTTTTACTCCATTTTGATATTTGACATTAACCAAGTTAAATATCTTAGTTATTTGAATTATACATAAATAACCTTAATATTTAAACCTTCTAAATAATTATAAATAATCGTTAGATATTAATTAAGAAACACTACATGAAAAAAGACAAACATTTTCTCAATTCTCATAGTGATAATTTTATTTTTGCACTATTCTTGTCACGACCCAGAATCCACTAAGGGTCGTGATGGCGCCGGACACCGTTGTCAAGCAAACCAACCAAAATACTTAATTAAATTCTCGTTTTAATAGTCTCGAAAACTATGATTTTCCTTCAATTTTACTAGAAAAAGGTAATCAATTCAAATCAAATACAAATGTTAAGAAGTTAATACAAGATGCCCTATACTCACCCCAGAACTCGGTGTCACAAGTGCATGAGCCTTTTCTAGGGTATGAAATAAAATATAGTAACTGTCCGGAACACAAAGTGGACAGAAATGAAAGGACAATACAATACTATGAAAGTGACTCTGCTGGATATAGGTCATCTTGATAAATGCAGCTCACCTAAGTCTCCGTATCAACCTTGCTGTTATGCCACTAAGCCAATCACCACACACGAACCTGTGAAACAAAAACGCACAACAAGTGTAGTATGAGTACGAAAACAACGTACATCCAGTTAGTATCCCGTCTAATCTCGAAGAAGTAGAGATGAGAGGTCGACTTCGACACTTACTAATGGTATAATAATGATACGTTCATAATATAATAAATCGAGGATTTTTATAAATATGATTGTAATTCAGTAGAATAAAGCACATAAACAAATCTTTCTCTTATAGGAAATTCTCAAAATTCTTTTCATCATTATACATTTACTCTCAAGCCGGGAAGGAAACAATATCAACTTCAATAAATTTCAAGGCAAGCAATACAAGCATGCACAAATCATGCTGAGATCGTACGGACCGATCCAACAATATTTAAACTGTTCACTGCTAGAGGATCGAATGGCGCGAACCATAGATGTATCTATTACCCCGCTCGTGAATCATTCGTACGACGCGGTCCAATATAAATAATAGAGTTACCCAGCTCGCGAATCATACGTGCCACACATGTGCTCATAGATACACACATTCAAACAGTCAATTAAGAATTCATCAAGAAATATTTATCAAGGGAAATGTCAATTCTCTTTTAATGATTTAAGAAAATGAGGTTTACCCTTTTTTAGAAATTCTTTTACCAATTCGATATGATTTTTGCAATTTCATTTCAATAAGATTATAAATATTTCAGGTATAGCATGTTTCTGGATCCTAGATTACCCGGACTTAAAATATAATAGTATCTATGCACGGACTCTTCGTCACCTCGTGCGTACGTAGCCCCCACAAATAGTAGCACCTAACCAATTATTTCACCTATGGGGACAATTCCCTCTTACAAGGTTAGAAAGGAGACTTACCTCGCTCCGAAGTTCCATAACCGGTATTCCACGCTCTTTCGAAGACTCAAATTGATGCACAACGTTCCAAAACTAGCCAATAATTATGTAAATCCATTAATACAGGCTCAATTGCTCATAATAATCTACTTTATAGCAATCCCAACCCAAATCGAAAAGTTGATAAAAACGCCCTTGCGCCCACATGCCCGGATTCCAAAATTTTTCGAAGATAAAGTTTACCCATAACCTCACCAACTCAAATATATAATTATCTCTCAATTTCATATCCAAAATCGTGGTCAAAATCCAAGAATACAAATCCCCTAGGTTTTCTTCAAAATCCCAACATTTCTACTAATTTGCATAATTTTCCATGTTAAAATCTATATATAATCCAAATAATTAACTTGCAATAGGTGGGGATCACGTACCTTGATATGGATGATGAAAATGGAGCTCCAAAATCGCTGTCACGACCCAAATCCCGAACCTGGTCGTAATGGCGCCTCTCGTGAAGACAAGACCAGACAGTCAACCCAATTCATCCTTTTAAAACAACTATTTAACACGATTATAATACAACATGGTTTAATAATACCAAATAGCGGATATCCAACCCAACATAGCCCTAACCGGGGTGTCACAAGTCATGAGCAACTAAGAAATCCTGACATAAGTCTACTAAATACGAAATCCGATACAATAATTCGAATAACACAGAAAGAACAAGATAAGGGAGTCACGGGGGCTGCGGACGCCAACAGCTACCTCGTAGTCTCCAAAACACCACCTGGACTGGAAGGATCAGCTCTCAGGTTTGGAAATCTGCTATGCCTGAATCTGCACACACGGTGCAGGGAGTAATGTGCGTACTCCGACCCAGTGAGTAATAAAAATAAATAATGACTGAAAGCATAAAATCTCATAAAGGCACAAATAACACTATCTCAAGCAGTAAAATCAGATACACAATAAAACCATGAAGTATCAGATAAATCTCTTTTAAAACAGTGAAGACAAATAATTTCAACAGGTAAGAAATAGTCAGAAACCTGCCCCTCGGCTCAATATCCAACTCTCAGTACAGTATCAGCCCCGCGGCTCACTCCCAACTCACAAAGTACAACATCAACCTCTCGGGCTCACTCCCAACTCACACAGTACAACATCAGCCTCTCGGGCTCAATCCCAACTCACAAAGTAGAATATCAGCCTCTCGGGCTCACTCCTAACTCACAAAGTACAATATCAGCCTCTCGGGCTCACTCCCAACTCACCTGGGTACCCGTGCTCACTGTGGGGGTGCAGACTCCGGAGGAGCGCTATATCATCATAAGGCCTTAAAGCCTGTCACATCAACATAAGGCCTTAAAGCCTTCTCACATCACACTCGAGGCCTGAAAGCCTCCTCACATAACACTCGAGGCCTGGAAGCCTCCTCACATCACTCAACATATCCTCACATATGGCTCTCGGCCTCAATCGGTCCAGAAAATAATCATAAGCCCCTTGGGCATCAGTAAAACAATGGTGCTCAGCTCAAACAACATTAAAAATATCATTTAAATCTCAAGTTGAGTATAAATGTAGCCGAGTTCATGAAACAGTATAATTCAGTTGGACTGAGTTCAAATAATATTTCAATTAGTGAGGAAAAATAGTGATGGAAATTCACAAAGGATTTCAAATAGTCAGCACGAAGCCCAAGTATGGAAATAAGCCCAAATCATAGTGAAAAACATCAAGTCTTTATCACATACGCAGTAAAATATCAACCGAGACAGACCAAGTCACAATCCCCAATAGTAAATGACTCCGCGCTCGTCATACAATGCGTGTTTAATCTCAACATAGCACTACGTTGTGCAAATCCGGGGTTTCAAACCCTCAGGACATCATCTAAAATCATTACTCACCTCGAACCGGCTATTTCTTTAACTCGCGACGCCTTTGCCCCTCGAATTGGCCTCCATGTGCATCAAATCTATCCAAAATCACAACGAATATGTCATAATATGATGAGGGAACAAAGCCCAATTGAAATAATCGAAAAATACCAAAATTCTCAAAATTAGCAAAAACCCGAGCCCCGGGCCCACTTCTCTAAACTTAGAAATTTTTACATCAACGGGTTCCTTATCTCCCCACGAGTTCAACCATACCAATTTTACCAAAATCCGACATCAACTCGACCCTCAAATCTTCAAATTAAACCAAGAGGGTTTTCAAGATTTTTCCAACTAAATCACCAATTAAATGTTAAAAACAACAATTGATTCGAGTAATCTAACCAAAATTGAGTTAAGAACACTTACCCCGATGTTTTCCTTGAAACTCTCTCAAAAAATTGCCTCACCCGAGCTCCTCCAACTCTATTTTTGTCAAAAATGGCCAAAACCCCCGTTTTATAGCGTTTTACGTTTCAGGCGTCACAGGTGGCGTGGGGCGCTGCCTGTGGCGCCAATTCTAGTAGCTAATAAATTCGAGCGTCAGGGATAGCGCCCCACTCTACCCTGGGCGCTGGTGATGGGAACTATTTTTTCCCGACACGAAAATGGGCATAACTCTCTCATACGATGTCCGAATTGGATGATTCTTTTTGCTATCGCTCTAAAATTTCGATATGATCTAATGCTTCAATCAAAACTGAATTTGGAGCTCATTTTCATAATATGATACCACTTATTCTCGACATAGAAACATTCTTGAAATGCCCAAGTTAAACTCCAATAACCATCCAAACTCCACCTGATACCCTCGGGACCTCAACCAAATATATCAACAAGTCCTAAAATATGATTCAAACTTGTTCCAATCATCAAAACGCCTCAAACAACACCAAATCCATCAATTCTCATCGAATTCAAGCCTAACTTTTCTAAAAACTTCCAAAACACGCTTTTGATAAAAAACCCAACCAAACAACGTCCAAATGACCTGAAATTTTGCACGTACATCCCAAATCACAAAATGACGCTACAACAACTTTCGAAATTCCATTCCGACCCTCGGATCAAAGTCTCACCTATCAACCGAAAATCGCCAAAATACTAACTTCACCAATCCACGCCTAATTCTTCACCGGAGCTCCAAAACCACTTCCGATCGCACTCCTAAGTCACAAATCATCTCTCAGAGCTAACTCAACCATCGAAATTCACATCCAAGCCCTCTAATACATAAGTCAACTTTCGGTTGACTTTTCCTAACTAAGCCTTCCTTAAAGAGTCTAAGTGTCTCATTCCTACCAAAACTTCTCCAAACCAACTCGATCACATAAGACACGAATAACGAAGCATAAAATGGGGAAAACAGAGCGGTAACTCATGAGACAACGGGTCGGGTCATCACAATCGCTCCTAGGTCGGCTCCCATGGAGGAAATGAGCCAAACCCATTTCTTTACACTTATACACTGCCCAGACGACTCTTCTTCGCATTCGCGAGAACCACATCGCGTTCGCGAAAAGAAAAATTCCCAAAAACCATTTTCCAAACTCTTCTAAGACAACCTCTAGTATAATGGCCATAACTTTTTGTACAAAAACTCCAATAGAAAATGGTTTATTGTTTTGAAAACTATACACCAAGATCTACAACTTTGATATTTTGGTCATCTAATTCCTTATTGATTTTGAGATATAAGCTACCAAAACCAGCCCTATGCAACACAAATTTCTTCTTCATCTTCCCAGATATCCTGTATTGTATTAGCTATAACTTTTTGTACACAAGTCCAAATGTTACACGGTTTACTTTTCTAAAAACTAGACAAAAAAGGCTACAACTTTCGTTCCTGAATCATCTCCAAATTCTTTATATATTGCGAGATATGAGCCTCCGAAGTTAGACCTGAGCAACCGAGATTTCCTTCTTTGCGAACGCGAAGCACAGAGTCCCAGAAGCCAAATCCGTCTTCGCGAACGCGATGAACAATATCAGACACCAGCATCAGCTATTGCAAAAAAACTCGAAATAATCTGAAACCACCCCGAAACACACCCGAGGCCCTGTCCAATCACACAAACCAGTCCTATAACATAATACAGACCTGCTCGAGGCCTCAAATCATATCAAACAACATCGAAATCATGAATCGCACCCCAATTCAAGCTTAATGAACGTTAGAACTTCAAACTTCTACATTCGATGTCGAAACTTATCAAATTACGTCCGATTAATCTCAAATTTTGAACACAAGTCACATTTGACATTCGGACCTACTCCAACTTCCGGAATTCGATTCCGACCCCGATACCAAAAAGTCCACTTCCAGTCAAACTTCTCAAAAACCTTCAAATTTCTATCTTTAGCCAAATGACTCCAAAATAACCCACGGACCTCTGAATTCACTTTCGATCGCACTCCCAATACCAGAATCACCATATAGAGCTATTCCCAGACTCGGAATCCTAAACGGACATGGATAACATTGAAATGCACTTCAATCCAAACTTATGAAATTCTTCCAAAAATGCTAACTTCTACAATATGTGCCGAAATGTTCCCGGGTCTTTTAAAACCTGATCCGGACATACGCCCAAGTCTGAAATCATCATACGAACCTGTTGGAACCTTTGAATCCTGATTCTGAGGCCGTTTACTCAAAAATCCAATCTTAGCCAATTCTTTTAACTTAAAGCTTCCGAAATGAGAATTCTTTTTCCAAATCAACTCTGATCTTCCTGAAATTCAATTTCGACCATGCGTACAAGTCATAATACCTGAACTGGAGCTGCTCATGTCCTCAAACTACTGAATGACGCGCTACAGCTCAAAATGACTTGTCGAGTCATTACATTCTCTCCCACTTAAACATACATTCGTCCTCGAACGTGCTAAGAACTGTGCTGCAGTTGTCTGAAATCACTGTTGAATAGCTCGTGCACCTACTCGTGCTGCTACAACACAGTTGAGCATATTATCTCGATCAATTCTGAAGATATTCCCTTTTATTCAAGCAAATAAGCTTAGAGCCCAATTCCAACAATCTGGAATTCTCTGCCAGGCCTGCCTCCAATATATGAACATCGTATCAATCACTACACGAGGTACCAGAATATGACTGCATGCCTTTGCTTAATTCTCACCATGCACCACATCATTCACAGGACCATAATAACATTCTCTGATCGTAATAACCGACACTCCCCAAATCTGATGCTCACAATGCACCTCACGATATATATAAGTCTTATTCCAACTCTCGTAATACTGCCACGACGGAAGAGATGTGTAGAAATTCATAACCAACTACCGAGTCAATAAATCATTTAGTCTATACTACTAACAAGAACCATTACCTCATTCTGAACCAAATAATGATCTTTGCTTTTTAATATACTTCATATAATCCGACTGCACTGATCCTAGATCCAATAATCTCGTCTCACCCAATATGAACTGTTCAGGCAATAAGCCACCTCGGTCATGATCAAAAGTTCCATATGATGCCACAACGCGCCAATAGGCCACAAGCTCGAACATGATACATAAGGAAAATGAACTCTGGAAGGGACTACTCAACTCACGCAACTAATATGAACTTTCCTCAAAAAATGGAAAACAAAACACACAAAAACAGATATGGGAAACTGTACTCAGCATCACACTGCCGCGGCGTGCAACCTGATACGAACAATATACTCGTGACGGCGTGCCACCCGATCCATACATAAAATTCACATAAGAAGATACACACCAAGCAAAATTACTCATTACTACAAAATACCGAATATCGGCCACAAGCATGCTAAGTGCATAATATCATCCATGGGGAGATAGAGAGTGCCATAAGCTACAAAACTCAAGCACAACTGAAGTGCGATATATGATCTGAATCTCAAGAGCCATCCTGCTCACATAACACCATCGCTACGCGGAACCTCCATACACAAGAAATTTATCAAGCCATTTCGCAACTCATATGGCACAATATAGCATTATATAAAATAGCCGACGAAGAAATAACATCCAATGTATGAATACTCCTCCATAAGGAGCGTTATGCTGAAATGAACACATCCAGCCTGATATAGAGCCTATATTCATATTTAAATCCATTCACAGATCTCAAGCCTATTCTGATCGTACCGAGCTAGGATAATAATATTTCCTGGTTCCGTAATAACCCCCTTTTCCCATAACATACAAGAACAACCGTCCAATCCAGAACATCCTTTCCCATTCCACAACCAAATAACCTGAGTGCCCTTCAGGAATAAATTCTCAATTAGCGATAGTACCACATTCTCCATACTTGGTTTAAATCCTCAATCAATTAAGTTACTACACGTCACACTTACACAATCTTTCCGTGGAATATGCTCCCACGCCCTTCTGCACCAGGCAACAAGTCCGCACATCCATACCACCGGCCATACAAATGTTGCAAAGTGAAGAAAGGATCTGTAAGTCAATACACAAAACCTCTTACTCATGAAACTGATCTCAGGCGACCCTGAGAATAATACCAACTTACTCTAAACATCTAAATTCTTTTCCTGCTTATCCGAGCCCGTGACCTCCTTGTCAACACCGAACCGCAACCTTGATTCTGAACTTCCAAATCCCACACTACTCATGGCACTTAATCATGACAATGCACAAGAGTACAAGAATTTCATCATAACTCCTGAACCACTAATAGGGTAAACACTTCATCATATAGAAGCCTTACTCATTTCAAGAGAACCATTACAACTCGTGACTAAATTCTCATAACCTCAGAAAATACCAATCTCAAGTAGTGGTCTAAACCACCATAACTCTTTAGGGATCCATCTGTACATAATAGGCCATAATACATGAAAGCCTCCAAATGAAATCAATTACGATGACCGTTAAACCTCACACACATTACTGTAATCATGTGTACAACTTAACATGATGAAGGATCTAATTGTTGCCACCATATACCAATTCAACCATTAACTGATTTTACTTCTTCCAATTTACTCTGGCTTGACTTAAGAATAATAGTAGCCCCATTCAAAACATCACGAACCCAAATCCGCACTCATCTTGAGTGACCTTATTTCACGAGACCATGCTGTCTCAATTCCCACGAACCATCTCATACCCTCTTTATGCACATATTCGCATCCTCAACTGGTACACCCATTCTGATAGTTCCTCTATGAATCCAAAGTCATTTTCTTCCATTCCTCTCAATTTATACTGCAGAACAAAGATAACATAGAACACTCCAAGATCCTTATTATAGTCTACTGCAAAAGCTCGATACTCAATCATACTATGGACTCGAAACCCTTAGGCACCACACGTTAACCTTTGAACCCATTAGGACCGTTATTGAGAGTCACCCACCCTGACTTGGTACCAAATATAATCAATTACAAGGCTCCGCTAGCACATTGCAACCCTCTCAAAGAAGCGCCTGGCTAAATCACCTTCCTCGCAACTCATTTCTACGTGAAGCATAATCACTGAGTTTTCCCAAAGCTAAACATGAATCGATGATGCCAACTATGGAACACATTCTTCAATTCCTTTTCTAAAATTACCACTGATATTCTCTTTCCTTAGTCGCAATAACCCATCAATATGACGATAACTAGAAATCTCACAAATAGGCGACCAGGAAATCCAACCGTAGATGGTAGTACTCTCCCACTTATCTTGAAGTCACTATTACACAACTTTGGAACCCATCAAGATTCTTTATCTCTTATTGATATGACCTTGCGCAATTAAACCTCCAGATTCCTTGAAATCCTTCCTTTAACATTTCATGAACACTCTGAATCTCTAGCAACATTGATATATTAGACATCTTATCGGATAGTCGGCAAAATCCTTCGCAGGAGCTTCACCAACCACGCGGCTGCTGACCTGCTCATAGGAGATAACCCACCTAAGCCCGTGCTCACTCACCAGCTGCACAAGTCCATTCACTCCTCGTGGACATCAACTAAATGTGTGACAATATCTTCCAATTCAAAGTTATGTTGTATCCTTCTTCACATCAAGCAACTCCTTTCCATCATATTAAATCTCCCACCGTTATGCTAGCCAATATTTCAAAATAAGCTCGTCGACCTAGTCACTGTCCACCATGAATCCTAAATCACTCTAAACTTTTCTCAAGGAGTGTAGTCATCCTACCAAAGAACCCCTATGCTGCTCTGCCAGTTCCCACTTAGGTCAAACTCAATCCTTTAAGCAACTACTCGACCCATGTTTCCCACACTTGTCCTTCTAGGAGTTTAATCACCACAAGAAATATCCCGCATGCCCTTCCTCAACCTTCGCTGCCCAGTCAAATAAGTATGAGGAAACATCCCGCACCACATCTGCAGTACCATTTCAATTCCTCAATTCCTGATTTATAATAAGTGTTTTACGCAACATAAGATTGAGTAGAAAGGAAACAAGGGCATAAGACTCAAAGGAATCAAACCGCATGATGAGGAATCAAGAAGGGGAGTGCTCCTAACAGCCCTGCAGCCTCTCGAGGATAAGTACAGACGTCTCCGTACCGATCCACAAGACTCTACTAGACTTGCTCATGACTCGTGAGACCTAAGGGAACCTAGTGCTCTGATACCATGTTGTCACGACACAAAATCCATTAAGGGTCATGATGGTACCGGACACCGCTGTCAGGCAAGCCAACCAAAATACTTAATTAAATTCTCATTTTAATAGTCTCAAAAATTATGATTTTCCTTCAATTTTACTAGAAAAAGGTAATTATTTCAAATTAAATACAAATGTTAAGAAGTTAATACAAAATACCCCATACTCATCCCAGAACCCGGTGTCACAAGTGCATGAGCATTTACTAGGGAATGAAATAAAATATAGTAACTGTTCGGAATACACAGTGGATAGAAATGAAAACACAGAACAATACTCTAAAAGTGACTCTGCTGGATGCAGGTCATCTTGATAAATGCAGCACACCTAAGTCTCTGTATCAACCTTGCCGCTATGCCACTAAGCCAATAACCACACACGAACCTGTGCAACAAAAATGCACAGCAAGTGTAGTATGAGTAGGAAAATAACGTGTACCCAGTAAGTATCTTATCTAATCTTGAAGAAATAGAGATGAGAGGTCGACTTCGACACTTACTTGTGGTCCAATAATGATACATTCATAATATAATAAATCGAGGATTTTTATAAACATGATTGTAATTCAGTAGAATAAAGAAAGTAAATAAATCTTTCTCTTATAGGGAATTCCCAAAATTCTTTTCATCATTGTAAATTTACTCTCAAGCTGGGATGGAAACAATATCAACTTCAATAAATTCCAAGGCAAGCAATACAAGCATGCGCAAATCATGCTGAGGTCGTACGACCCGATCCAAAAATATTTAAATTGTGCACTGCTAGAGGGTCGAATGGCGCGAACCATAGATGCATCTATTATCCCGCTCGTGAATCATATGTGCGACGCGGTCAAATATAAATAATAGAGTTACCCTGCTCGCGAATCATACGTGCAACGCATGTACTCATAGATATACACATTCAAACAGCCAATTAAGAGTTCATCAAGAAATATTTATCCAAGGAAAAGTCAATTCTCTTTTAACGATTTAAGAATGAGGTTTATCCCTTTTTAGAAATTCTTTTACCAATTCGATATGATTTAGCCAATTTCAGTTGTCAATAAGATTACAAATATTTCAGGTATAACATATTTTTGGGTCCTATATTACTTGGACTTAAACATAATAGTAGCTACGCACAGCCTCTCGTCACCTCATGCGTACGTAGCCCCACAAATAGGAGCACATAACCAATTATTTTACATATGGGGACAATTCCCTCTTACAAGGTTAGAAAGGAGACTTACCTCGCCCCAAAGTTCCATAACCGACATTCCACGCCCTTTCGAAGATTCAAATTGATGCACAACATTCCAAAACTATCCAATAATTATGTAAACTCATTAATACATGCTCAATTATTCATAATAATCTAATTTATAGCGATCCCTAACCCAAATCAAAAAGTTGACAGAAATGCCCTCGGGCCCATGTGCCCGAATTCCGAAATTTTTCGAAGATAAAGTTTACCCATAACCTCACGAAGTCAAATATATAATTGGATCTCAATTTCATGTCCAAAATCGTGGTCAAAATCCAAGAATACAAATTTCCTAGGTTTTCTTCAAAATTCTAAAATTTCTACTAATATATATGATTTTTCATGTTAAAATCTAGATATAATCCAAGTAATTAACTTGCAATAGGTGGGAATCACTTACCTTGACATGGATGATGAAAATGGAGCTCCAAAATCGCTCCTAGGTCGGCTCCCATAGAGGAAATGAGATGAAATGAGGCAAACCCATTTCTTTACACTTATACACTGCCCATACGACTCTTCTTCGCATTTGCGAGAACCCCATCGCATTCGCGAAGAGGAAAATTCCCCATAACAATTTTCCAAACTCTTCTCAGACAACCTCTAGTATAATGGCCATAACTTTTTGTACAAAACTCCAATTCAAAATGGTTTAACGTTTTAAAAACTATACACCAAGATCTATAACTTTGATATTTTGATCATCTAATTCCTTATAGATTTTGAGATATAAGCTGCCAAAACTAGCCCCGTGCAACACAAATTTATTCTTCATCTTCCTAGACATCCTGTATCATTCTACCCCTAAATTCTTGTACACAAATCCAAATGTTACTCGATTTACTTTTCTAAAAACTAAACACAAAGGGCTACAACTTTCATTTTTGTATCATCTCCAAATTCTTTATAGATTGCGAGATATGAGCCTCCGAAGTCAGACATGTGCAATAGAGATTTTCTTCTTCGCGAACACGAGGATCTCTCCACGAACGCGAAGCACAGAGTCCCTGAAGCCAAATACCTTCTTCACGAACGCGATGAACAATACCAGACACCAATATCAACTATTGCAAAACAACCCGAAATGATCCGAAACCACCCCGAAACACACCCGAGGCCCCGTTTAATCATACAAACTAGTCCTATAATATAACACGGACCTGCTCGAGACCTCAAATCACATAAAACAACATCAAAATCATGAATCACACCACAATTCAAGCTTAATGAACTTTAGAACTTTAAACTTCTACATTCGATGTCGAAACCTATCAAATCACATCCGATCGATCTCAAATTTTGCACACAAGTCACATTTGACATTACAGACCTACTCCAACTTATGGAATTGGATTCCGACCTCGATATCAAAAAGTCCATTTCCGGTCAAACTTCTCAGAAACCTTCAAATTTATATCTTTAACCAAATGACTCCAAAATGACTCATGAACCTCCGAATTCACTTCCGATCGCACTCCCAACACCAGAATCACCATACAGAGCTATTCCCAGACTCTGAATCCCAAATGGACATTGATAACATTAAATGTACTACCATCCAAACTTATGAAATTCTTATAAAAATGCTAACTTCCACAATATGTGCCGAAATGTTCCCAGGTCTTTTAAAACCTGATCCGGACATACGCCCAAGTCTGAAATCATCATATGAACCTATTGAAACCTTTGAATCTCGATTCTGAGGTTGTTTACTCAAAAATCCAATCTTACTGTCACACCTCCTTTTTTACACCCCCCGAAGGGGATATAAGGGAGTTTTTTTCAAATTTAAGTGACAATCGAAATAGAATTATTTTATTTAAAATTTAGAGTCGCCAATTGAAATGATTTATGGTGTCCCAAGTCACCGGTTTTAAATCCCGAATCGAGAAAAGATTGACTCTATTTTGCAGTCCGCGAACACAAAAATCCTGGTAAGGAATTCTGTTAACCCAATAGAAGGTGTTAGGCATTACTGGATTCTGTGATTTTAGCATGGTTGCTCAACTATTTATATTGGCCTATTTATTTGATTTTAAAATACTTTAAAACCTATGTGCAGTTTTAACTTTAAAAACCCATTTTTATTTATTTAAGGAATTATTTCAAGGTTGTTCAAAACACATCGCGATCCACGCTACATGAAATGCACCCGTGAGTCACGACACATTCTATTCAACCTCGTTGGAAATTAGAGTACCCCCGGATTTTAGTAGCCGTGATAATAATATATTACCGCGCCTAAAGCAAACTACGAGGATTATTTTAATGTCTAAATTATAACGTTCATGAGGGCCATAGATGATTTAATTTGCTTATGGCATGCCTCAAATCTCTTTCTCAAAGTGATGTTTTGATCTATTCTTTTGAGGGCCATAAATTATGGGTCTTGTTTGATATGGCACACCTCAATTTATTTTTTTTATAGAAAAAATTGAACTTAAAGTGCACTACGAATTTCATAATTATTAAAACAAATTCTAGTTTTAGTGGTCGGCTATGGATTACAGCTAAAGTATCGGAGATTGATGCGTGATTTTGAACCCCTTATACCATTGGGCCCAGGGGAAACCTGTCACATTATTTAAAGAAGTAACCCCTGCAAGCCATTGAGTTCAAAATCGAGCCCAAGCGGAAAAAGTCATTCCCAAGCCTCATTATGGCCTTGCCCATTTTTTAGGCCCAATGGCAATAAATGCAAATTTCAACTACCTAACAAACGTATAGCAGATTTTCAGTTGCATACTAAAGAGGTAAACGAATCAAATAAGAATTTCAGTAAGGTGAATCATGACGTAATTAAAAATGGATTATTTGATCAACTTTATATTATTTTTCCTTCCTATGGCAATACTCATGCATTAACCACATAGTGAAAAGAAAAATAGGCATGAACTAATGCATAAACCCCCCAATTCTTATTTGAACCACTTCACAATTGATGTCTATCTATTTAAATATTTTTTGCATCATACTACCATCATGACTAATCAAAATGAATAGTACACAATACTCATTAACCTAAACAACAACTTTGCATTAAATCCTTGAGAAGAAGAAACTCATACATACAGTGTAGCCTTCCAGAACATCAGCATGCAGTATAACGCCTTATAACATGCAGTAGATCCTTTAACATCCTATAGTCCAAATGAAATTTCAAACAGAATAAATTCCTACAATATTCAATCTTACTAGGCCACATTACTGTATACATTCACAACTGAATTCCAATTAGATAAATGGAACATGTGCAACAGAGTAAAACAACAAGAACCAAATCAGCAAATATCCATCACTCCACATATTCATTATGCCATTTTAGAAGTAGGAGGCAAATAGTCCATAACTTCATATTCACAATCGATAGCCAAAGATGTTCAGCTTATATACCTGGACACAAACAAGCAAAACAAAGGAATAAACCTTGAGCCCGACAAAGAACAAAAGAAGCATCAAAGCTAGCAGCAAAGATCATCAGCAGTAATCAATCTTAGCTTCAAATTAAGTCATTTTCTTCACTCCAAATCACTAGAAATCGAATAGAGAGTTTCCCTTTAACTTTTTTGTAGAAGAAAGAGTGAAAAAGTTGAAGACTAGCAGTAATATTTTAAGAAAAAGGTTTAAGCCGTTTTCTAGTTTTTTTATGTCTTTAATCTCTGCCTTGACAATGAAGGAAACATGCCTTATACAGAAAGACCTTAGGGCAGCAGGACTGATTTTAATATTACCCCTTCCCCAATTTTCTTTTTTCATTTCAGACCCTGAAATTAAAGCTTGTTTGTTAAAACTGTCCATCTCCCACTTTCCTGGAAACTTCCCAAACGATTAAGGAAGATTCCCCCTATCCAATTCCCCCAAATATCCTTAAAACACATTCTAATTACCTTCAACCACACCTGGGATTTGAATCCCTTTAGACAAATGAAATCCCCAAAACCCCTTGGGCCTTAGTGCTAATGGGCCTATCTGAATGCAAGGCAGGACCCAAACCAAACAAAGCCCAAAACAAAATAATTTTCAAAAGAATAAGAAAGAAGAAACAAAACAACAATAATCTAACTAAACAAATCCGAAAATATCAATAATGAACCAATTCATTTGGACCAAGGAATCGTAACAAAAACCAAAATGAAGAAATTACAACTAATCGGTAAAGAATTATACTTATTTGAAGGCTAAACAAAACAAAACCATATTAAGACACCTAATAACGATTTGACAAACTAAGAACTCTGAGGCCAAGCACACGGAAAGGAAAACTAAATCACTTCAATTTTGAAAGAAGAGGAAAAGAAGATAAAGAAAAGAAGGGAACGAAGAGACAGAAAGGGAACTAAGAGAATATTAATACCTATACTTGGGCGGACAAACAACTTAGATTAGGCAGCACCCACGCTCTTCTAATTTAAACCAAAAATAAGTATTAATCGAATGTTCTTGTGAGAACAAACGATTAATAATAGTTTCAGGCCAAACCTTCTTCAAAGATTGTAAAACATAGGACCCAGGACTTTGCATGATGAACCGAAAATAGGAACGGATCTAGGTTTTTTTAGATCTGAAATTAATGAAGACGGGTGGGGATTTTGGGGAAATAAACACTGACCTAATATTTGAGGGAGTATGGGGAGCGTATGGTCAATGTTTGGTGGAGTTTGGAGCTCCACTACCGCCGATGGTAAAATCCGGTGGATGGCGCACAGTGGTGAGATGAGATGTGAGAGAGACGATAGAGTAGGGATCCTAGGTTAAACTGAGGGTATTCAGACATTCTTAAACCAAATGGGGAAAGCTTTCACAGCCGTTGTATGAAATAAGATGAAGGGCCAGGATCTTTTTTAAACACTTGAACTAAAAACAATGTAGTATTGACTCAGTACTACGTTGTTTTAGTTGTCTCAATGCCTCAAGGATTTGGACCAGGTATGGATTGGGCCTAGGCAGAATTGCTTGGGGTTTTAGCTGAACTGGCCTAATTTCGGGCCTTAAAATAAATTCTCAACTTTCCTTCTCTTTTATTTTATAATTATTTTCTTTTCCTTTTCAAAATTTTTTTTCTTCTAAATTAAAAAAATCATAAATTACCCCAAATTAGTCTAAGTTGTAAAGTTAAACTTGCTATCAAATTATAAAAATTTATAAAAATTATTTGATCCTAAATTAAAAGAGAAACATCACTAATCTAAAATTAAAGACAATAATTGTAAAAACGAGCCAATTTTTGTGATTTTCATTTTTTAACAAAACAAATAACTAACTAATTAATCCCGGAACTGTAAGATAAAACCTAAATGCGATGCATGATATTTTTGTACTTTTTTATTATTTAAATAGAAATAAACGTGCACATAAATGCAAAAAATTAGCACAAATTCTCACAAAATCCTATAAAATTGTAAATAGTGAAAATTTTTTTCTTTCTTGAATTTTATAGGAGTAATTCATATAGGGAAAAAATCACGTGCTCACAGCTGCCCCTATTTGCTCGGAAACATGAAGAGTTTTCGTGCAAAGATAAAGTGAGCGGATACGAGCGAATTTTGCCTGTTTGAATACTCTGTGGGAAGCAGTTTTTGAAAAATTTGACCGCACCCTGCTTCTGAGATTGCCTACATATCCTTGGCTATAAAGAAATTAGGTTAGTGTAGTTCGAAAAGTTTTGGTAGTTGGGACTACCAGGAAGCTGTGATTTCACTGTTGTTGCTGCTGCTGCTACTGCTTGCTGAATTCCTTATTACACCAAAACAAAATAAAAGAAGCTAGAATAAACTATTATCAATGAATTACAAGAATCCTATCTATATCTTCAACTCGATCTCGCAGTTTCTGTTGCTTTGTTGACTGGTACTCTGCATGTGAAATTCCTTTGTTGCTGACTTGAATTGTATTCTGAGGTGCTTTCCCTTTGTTCTCTAGGCGGGCGCATGTTTGCTGAACTAGAACCGTCTTCCTTTGAACATTGCTGTTTTCCCTTTGTTCTCCAGGTGGGCGCCTGATTACCAACATTTGAATTATCTTCCTTTCCTCTAAAACTTGACTTGTTTTCCCTTTGTTTTTCAGGTGGGCGCCTGATTGCCGAACTTGCACCGTCTTCCTTTGAACATTGCTGCTTTCCTTTTGTTCTCCAGGTGGGCTCCTGATTACCAAATTTTATATAGTTTTTCCTCGAAACTTGAACTGCTTCCCTTTGTTCTCCAGGTGGGCTCCTGATTACCAATACTTGAATTGCTTTCCCTTTGTTCTCCAGGAAGGTGCCTGATTACCAACATTTGCACTGTTTTTCCTCGAAACTTGAATTGCTTCCCTTTATTCTCCAGGTGGGCTCCTGATTACCAACACTTGAATTGGTTTCCCTTCATTCTTTAGGTGGTCTCCTGATTACCAACATTTAAATAATTTTTCCTCGAAACTTGAAATGCTTCCCTTTATTCTCCAGATGGGCTCCTGATTACCAATACTTGAATTTCTTTCCCTTTGTTCTCCAGGTGGGTTCCTGATTACCAATATTCGCACTATTTTTTCTCGAAACTTTAACTGCTTCCCTTTATTCTCTAGGTGGGATCTTGATTACCAACACTTGAATTGCTTTGCCTTTGTTCTCCAGGTGGGTGCCTGATTATGATGAACCGGCCCGTCGTCACGTGAGTTATCACCCCGTTTCCCCCATATTGTGTTGCTTTATGTTTTAATATCCGTATTTGAGTTGATCGGGTTGAATTGAATTGGTTTTAGTTGGAAATGAGGCACTTAGCCACTAAGAAGGGAGCTTGTTTTGGAAAAGTCAACCAGAAGTTGACTATATAGTTAGAGGGCTCGGATGCAAATTCCGGTGATTCGGTTAGCTTCGGGGGATGATTTGTGACTTAGGAGTGCTGTCGGAATTGAATTTGGAGGTCCGGTGTAGAATTGGGCTTGAATTGGTGAAGTTGAATTTTGGCGAATTCCGGTTGATAGGTAAGATTTTGATCCGAGGGTCGGAATGGAATTTCGAGAGTTTCTATAGCTCTGTTAGGTGATTTTGGATATGTGTGCAAAATTTTAGGTCATTCGGACGTCGTTTGGTCGGATTTTTGAGCGAATGTGAGTTTCAGAAGAATTTGATAAACTTAGGCTTGAATCCGTGGTGAATTGATGATTTTTGTATTGTTTGGCGTGTTTCGATGATTGGAAAAGTTTGTATGATGTTTTAGTGTATGTTGATATTTTTGGTTGAGGTCCCGGGGGGCCTCGGGGTGATTCCGGGTGATCAACGGAAGGATTTTTGGACTTTGAGTGTTGCAGAAAATGCAACAGCAGTGCAGGCAATTTTAAGCCTTCGCGTTCGCGTGGCAAGTGTCGCGGACGTGTAGATTAAGGTTGAGGGGGCAGGAAGTTGTTCATCGCATTTGCGTTAGGTCTACACGTTCGTGTAGGTTAAGGGCAGTGGTGCATCGCGTTCGCGTGGCTGGGTACGTGTCCGCATAGAAGAAAAATAGAGGGCCAGTTGGATGTTCAACGCATTCGCGTTTACTTGCCGTGTTCGCGTAAGTGTGGAGGCCTAAGCCTTCACGTTCGCAGGGGACCAGATGCATTCGCGAAGGGTATTTTTGGTCAGCTGAAATTTTGGTCATCGCGAACGCGAGGGAGGCTCGTGTTCGCATAGAGCAATCTGGGCAATTACAGAAGGGTTTTATATAACATTTCATCCGCGACCCATTTGGTATTTCCTCCATTTTTGAACCACCTCAAGAGCTCTTGGGTAGAAATTGAAGAGAGTTTTGACGGGAATCGAGTGGAGGTAAGTCTCGTGACCTAGAAATGCTATTTTTTTTTGAAGAATCTACCTTTAATTCTTGGAAAAATTGGGTGAAAAATTGAAGAACTAGGGCTTGGGTTTTTAAATGATAAATTGGGATTTGAGGGAGCATTTGGACTCTGATTTTGATGAATTTTATATGTACGGACTCGTGGAGAGTCGAGGAATCCGGTGATGTGAATTTCGTAATTTTTCGAGAAATGGGCCCGGGGCTTAGATTTTGCCAACTTCGTATTTTTTGGTGTTTTTCGAGTTCTTTCAATTATGTTATGTCCCATTAGCTTATTATAACGTATTTCTTGTGGCTTTGCTCAGATTCTACGCACGAGGAGGTTGATTTGCGAGGGAAGCGCAAGGCGAGCTGGGATTTCGGCCGGCTTGAGGTGAGTAATGGTTGTAAATGATGTACTGAGGGTTTGAAACCCCGTATTTGCACTATGTAGTGCTATATTGAGATGAGATACGCGCTATATGATGAGCGTGGTGATGTTACTGATGGGGATTCAGACTCGTTCCATCCCGATTGATGACTCTACTGTACTTTTGACTGAGACCAAGTTAATATCAGTATATGTAGGGCTAGTTGCCATGTTTGGGGCCTTGTGCCGATTTGTAGAACCCTTAGGGAGCATGTTGAGCTAATTGACCTAACTTACCTGTTGAAATCATACTCTCAGTCATATTCTTAACTGTAAAACATAATATGAACCGGTCTTAGCAATTTCCACTCTAAATAAGGAATACCTGGGTTGGACACCCTGTCTTAGCTGAGTGGGCCCGAGAGGCCAGGTCTATAATGACTGAGAGGGGTCAAGGATCCCTATAGTGAGGGTATTTGATATACACCGGATTGGGCTGCACGCCGCAGTAGTATATTATATGGATCGGACTGCAAGCTGCAGTAGTATATTATATGGATCGGATTGCACGCCGCAATAGTATATTATATGGATCGGACTGCACCCCGCAGTGATATAGTATATGGATCGGACTGCACGCCGCTGTAATATAACGCTTGGGCTGTAGGAGACCTCCGGAGTCTGCACACCCCCAGTGAGCGCAGTCGACTATTATTATTGGATCGGGCTGCGCGCCGCAGCAGTATATACTATTATTGGATCGGGCTGTACGCTGCATCAGTATTATGTACGGATCGGGCTGCGCGCCACAGCGGCGTTGGTAAATTGCCGGACTTTGAGAGATTTTCACCTGTTTTCCCTGCTTAGCTGTTATTTACTGCCTTTACTGTTGGTTATAGAACTGCGTAGTGTTTTTACGAGAATTCTTACTTTCAAATGTTATTTATTACTATTACTCACTGAGTCAGAGTTCTCACTTTACTCCCTATACCTTGTGTGCACATACAGGGATCCCGGAGGCATAGCTGAGTTTGTTGCTGCTGCCTAGTTCATTTGTCGGAGTCATCGAGGTAGCTGCCTGACGTCCGTAGGACCCGATTTCTCCTCTTGTCTTTCTTTTACTTCCGCATCTAGACTTTCATATGTATAAGATATTGCTTAGTTGTATCTAGAGGCTTTGACTCGTGATGCCAGATCTGATAGGGGCTGTATTGATATTATTGTGGTTTTCGCACTATTGTTTTTGTTATCACAAATTGAAATTTTGCTTAACTGATGTTCTAAATTCAAATAACTGATAAGGGGCTTTGTATTTTGGGTTGAGAGTGTTCGAATTGTCGGGCTTTCCTAACAAGGTGTTGGGCGCCATCACGACCGGGGTTTGGGTCGTGACAAATTGGTATCAGAGCCTAGGTTACTAGGTCTAGCGAGTTATGAGCCGATTTAGTAGAGTCTCGCGGATCGGTATAGAGACGTCTGTACTTATCCTCGGGAGGCTGCAGAACCTTTAGGAAGAACTTCATATTCTTGAAATTCTTGTCTTGCGACTTTGTTGATCCGAGAACTAAACTTCTGTATTCTATTCTCTCGTAGATGGAGAGAACATGTGCTACCGAACGTGGAGGATGACCACCAGTACCACCCCCTCGAGGCCGTGGACACGGTCGTGGTCGTGGTCGTGGTCGAGGTAGAGTAGCAGGGAAGCATCTGTTGACCCACCTGTTGCCCCAGTTCAGGGCCAGACTCCAGTTGTTGATTCTCCGGCCGTACCTGTGTAGGCACCAGCAGTGCCCATTGTTATTCCGGGTCTCCAGGAGACCTTGGCCCAGATTCTATCAATTTGCACTGGCCTAGCTCAGGTAGTCTCAGCCACCACTACAGCGGCTACTTCTCAGGCAGGGAGAGGTAGTCAGACCCCCGCTGCTCGCACACCCGAGCAGGTGACGCAGGGTTTACAGACACCGGGATCAGCTCCAGCTCAGCTGGTGGTACCAGTTCAGGACTTTATGGTCCCAGCTATGCCAGACGATGAGCAGCATCGTCTCGAGAGGTTCAGTAGGCTTCAGCCTCTAGTTTTTAGTGGTGCTCAGGGCGAGGATGCCCAGAGATTTCTTGACAAGTGTCAACGTATGCTTCGGACGACAGGGATTTTGGAGTCTAGCTGGGTAGCATTCACCGCATTTCAGTTCACTGGCGCTGCCTTCACATTGTGGGAGGCATATGAGCGGCGTAGGCTGGCAGGTGCAGCACCGTTGTCATGGCAGGAGTTCTCCACTATCTTTTTGGAAAAGTGGGTACCACGGTCTCAGAGAGAGGAGCTGCGTAGGCAGTTTGAGTGGCTTCGACAGGGAGACATGACTGTGACCCAGTATGAGACGAGATTTTCTGAGTTAGCCTATCATGCCTCGTGGATGGTTCCGACCGACAGCGAGAGGATCAAGAGGTTTGTGGATGGATTTAACTATCACCTTCGTATTCTGATGACTCGAGAGAGAGACCTGGGTATTTATTTTGAGGATGCAGTTGATATTGCTCGTGATATTGAGTTGGCTCGCCGTCAGGATAGAGAGGAGAGGGAGGCCAAGAGGCCTCGAGGTTCTGGTAGTTTCAGTGGTGCTCCGTCTAGGAGTCAGTTCCAGCAGAGCATGGGTCGATCATTCAGGCCTCCTCAGCCAGCTCGCTCAGAGTATCGTGGGTCATCTTCTGGTTGGGGTTATCAGGGCTCTCAGCAGAGTCACCCATCTCTTAGTGCACTTTTAGTGCAGAGTTTGTCTCATGCCCCATCTGTTCAGGGTTCATCCCGGTCGAGTGCATCAGCTAGCCACTCTGGCGCGAGGGGTTCCCTTCAGTCCCAGTTCTCAGCACCCGGAAGTTGCTACGAGTGTGGTGAGTTTGGGCATATGCGGAGGGAGTGTCCCCGCCGTGCATCCAGTTCATCTCAGCAGAGGGGCCAGCCCTCTTCTTCTGGCCCAGTATCTTCAGCACCCGCCCCGCCAGCTAGGGGTGAGGGTCAGGTAACTAGGGGCCTCCCCAGAGGGGGAGGCCGATCAGGTGGTGGTCAGGCTCGATTCTATGCTCTTCAGGGCCGGTCAGATGCTATTGCTTCGGATGCTATTATCACAGGTATTATTTCAGTCTGCCACAGGGATGCCTCAGTTTTATTTGATCCCAGTTCTACTTACTCCTATGTATCTTCATACTTTGCTCATTATTTGGGTATGACCCGAGGGTGTTTTGCTTTACCTGTGCATGTATCTACCTCGGTGGGCGATGCTATTGTTGTGGACCACGTGTATCGGTCCTGTCTTGTTACTATTGGGGGTCTGGAGACCCGAGTTGACTTGTTGCTGTTGAGCATGGTAGATTTTGATTTTATTCTGGGCATGGATTGGCTATCTCCGTGCCATGCTATTCTAGATTGTCACGCCAAGACAGTCACATTGGCTATGCGGGGTGTTCCGAGGATTGAGTGGCGTGGCATGACTGACTATGTCCCCAGTAGGGTGATTTCCTTCCTGAAGGCCCAACGGATGGTTGGGAAGGGTTATCTATCATATTTAGCTTTTGTGAGAGATGTTGGAGCTGAGACTCCTAGCCTTGATTCTGTTCCCGTTGTGAGAGATTTTCTAGATGTGTTTCCAGCGAACCTGCCGGGCATGCCACTAGACAAGGACATTGATTTCAATATTGATCTAGTGTCGGGCACTCAGCCTATCTCTATTCCTCCCTATCGTATGGCACCAACTGAGTTAAAGGAGTTGAAGGAGCAGCTTCAGGAACTCCTAGATAAGGGGTTTATTCATCCTAGTGTGTCACCGTGGGGTGCACCGGTCTTATTTGTGAAGAAGAAAGATGGCACAATGAGAATGTGTATTGATTACAGACAGCTGAACAAGGTGACAGTGAAGAATAAGTATCCACTACCCCGTATTGATGATTTGTTTGATCAGCTCTAGGGAGAGAGGGTATTCTTGAAGATTGACCTCTGTTCAGGCTACCACCAGCTGAAGATTAGGGATTCTGATATTATGAAGACAACTTTCAGGATGAGATATGGGCATTATGAGTTTCTAGTTATGTCTTTTAGGCTGACTAATGCCCCAGCCGCGTTCATGCATTTGATGAACAACGTGTTTCGACTGTATCTAGATTCATTTGTGATTGTGTTTATTGATGGCATACCGGTGTACTCGCATAGCCAGGAGGAGCATGCCCAGCATTTGAGAGTAGTATTGCAGAGATTGAGGGAGGAGAAGCTTTATGCAAAGTTCTCCAAGTGTGAGTTTTGGCTTGGTTCTGTGGCTTTCCTGGGGCACGTGGTGTCCAACGATGATATTCAGGTTGATCCAAAGAAGATAGAGGTAGTGCAGAGTTGGCCTAGACCGACCTCAGCCACGGAGATTCGTAGTTTCCTTGGGTTGGCAGGCTATTATCGCCGGTTTGTTCAGGGATTTTCTTCTATTGCATCGCCCTTGACTAGGTTGACTCAGAAGGGTGCTCTATTCATGTGGTCCGAGGAGTGTGAGGAGAGCTTTCAGAAGCTCAAGATAGCTTTGACCATGACTCCAGTGTTGGTATTGCCATAAACTTCAGGTTCTTACACTGTGTATTATGATGCTTCGAGAGTTGGGATCAGATGTGTGTTGATGCAAGAGGGAAGAGTTATTGCATATACTTCTCGTCAGCTGAAGCCCTATGAAAAGAACTACCTTGTACATGACTTGGAGTTGGCTGCTATAGTTCATGCTTCAAAGATTTGGAGGCACTACTTATATGGCGTATCTTGTGAGGTGTATACTGATCATCGCAGTCTTCAACATTTGTTCAAACAGAAGGATCTTAATTTGAGGCAGCGGAGGTGGCTTGAGTTGCTCAAGGATTATGACATTACCATTTTGTATCATCCGGGGAAGGCCAATGTAGTGGCCGATGCTTTGAGCCG
>MU746774.1:0-10639 GCA_026770625.1 Nicotiana glauca
TCAGGCATCCAAGTTCAGAGGGAGCTCAGGGGTCCCAAAGCATGGCTTGCAAGAGAGGGGCAGGCCTTATAGCTAGGAAATAGGTGCCAAGTGAAAGGGAATTAGAGAGCCATTATAGGTGGTGGTCATACCTAGCCATAAGGTAGGTTGGCACACCCCTGACCACTTGTTTAGTTGAACAAGTTAGGAGCAGACCTTTTGAAGGTCAGACCAAGGTCTGGATAGTGATTAGGACACTATCAGACCCAAGTCCAAGGCTCAAGCACATAAAAGGGGAAAGGGAGAGGGAATTGATTGAGTTAGGGATTAAAATAACCCAGTTCAGGATCATAGACAACAATATTGGAGTGCTGCTATGCCCTGAACAATAACTCACATACAAAGGGGTAAGGGGTAAGGGAATTCATAAAGTATCAAATTCACAACAAATAAACGATTGCATACATTATTTAATTACTGGACAGTAAAGGAAAGGGGAAACACAGGCAAAATTAAACACATTGATGTTGAAGCATGTAAACTAATTGAGACATATCAGTATAGAAGCAAAGAGTGCAGAAGAAAGCAAACACAGTCCACAGCAATGCAAGTATCAAAAAGAGAGAGAGTGTATAAGTGAAAGTGAGTTGTGAACTCAGATGGTATTCTGTGTTCGTGTGTTCAAAGAGAGGGGAGGAGAGTATTTATAGTTTGGAATCAGGCAGGGAACAAAGTAAGAAAATAACCATGCACCAATTAGAATCAATCAGTAGCAGAAAATCCCTTTAATTGTGGAATTCAAATTTGAACGGTAAAGGGCAAGAGTTATTTAAGGAGGGAGATCAAGTAAGCATATTGCGCATGGCATACAAATAAGGGGTAGATACACAACTGGATATTTAAGGAAAGAAAGCACAATAGTAAGAATAAGGTATAAGTTTTAAAAATATCAGTCAAGGGATCTCGAATCAAATTGTAAATCACATAGAGACTGAGAGAATTATGGAAGTAAATAATTCGAACATTGGTATAAAATCACAGAAGATACAGGATCAATTATTTAAGGAAAACATCATTAAGGTAAAAGAGGTTCAATGAAGAGAAATTAGTGACGAATTTCTTAGCCTGATAAAAGGAATTTAAAAAAAAATAAAACCTTGAAAGGGAAGCTTATATATGTATGAATCTATAAACCTAGGGTTCCAGAGTGACACCCTAGTGTCTTTCACTTTAAAGAAAATACCCCCCCCCCAAGTCTTAGGGTTTCACATGGAGTTGAAGATGAGGGAATTGTTCAAACTAACAGAGATAGGCAGATATGCACAAACAGAAGTAAGAGGAAATTACGAGTTTTAAGATGAAGGCAGGCAAAAGCATGATCAACAGAACTTAGAAACAAAACCAAAGCATGAGCTTAAACATATAAGCAAAAGCGAGTCAATAACCTAGGCTAACATGTGAACAAAAGAGGTAAAAGAATATCCGTAAAAGATCCAGTAAGAAACACAAGAGCAGGCTTGAACATAACAAGGAATAAAACAACGTGCATGAACACACATAAAATGAGTAAAATAATTAGAGACATTTAGAAACCATTTTCAGAAAACCCTAAAAATAGGATTCGAAGAGTTTTGAAAAGGAAAAATTAGGGAAAAACTCTAAAATGGCACACACAGCATAGATCTAGATGAATAAGCGAAAAAGGAACCTCGATTAGGCTAGGGTTTCTGAGAACCCAAAATGATGAGAAGGCTTGGAAGTCTCGAGAATGGTTCTGAGCTAGCAAGGTCAAATCCAGGCTCGAGAGGCTGAGATACGCTGGAGCAAAGCCGAAAACAGCCAAAGAAACTCGAACCGGCCAGGGTATAGATGAGGACCTTTGAGGTCTAGCCTTGAATCTTTAATGAACAGGTGTGTGAGATAAGGAGATGGTGGGCAGAGGTTGTCCATGGCTAGATTAGCCATGGATTCTGGTGATTTGAGGTCAAAGGGGGAGGAAGGTGGGTATTAGGGTTTCAGAGGTTGAGAGGGTTTGAGAGATACGAGAGGAACCAGAGGTGGAGGATTTGGAGAATGGGGATAGGGTTAGGATCATTTGGAATTAAAAATGGAAAGGGGGAGCCTGGGCCGTTGATCAAAATGATCAACGTCTCAGATTAAAAGGAACACGGGCCAGTTCGGGTGGTTGTGTTGGGTCGGGTTAATTAAGAAGTTGGGTAGGGAATTTTGGGTTTGATTTGGGCTTAAGGTTGGGTCAATTTTAGGTTAAAATTGAAATGTAAATGAGGCTAAAATTGAAATGAATTGGGCTATAATTGAAATAGTCAGTTTTTCCCTTTTATTTCATAAAAATAGTGAAAATGATTTTAAGATGAAATTAAAGATGTTGAACCAATTAATAATGCATATATATTAATTAAAAATTACTGGAACTAATTTACAATTATAAAATACTATTAACCGTAAAATAGGCTATAATTGCATTTATATGCAATTAGCTTTAAAAAATACCAAAAAAATTTGTAAAAATATACAAAAAGTCATCTTAATTATATTTTGATGTAAATATGAGAATAAAATAAATTATTCACCAAAATGATAATTTTGGAAATACTTATTGGATTTCGTACTATTAAAATAGAAAATAAATTAATTTTAAAAATTCTTAAAAAATTGGAAATAATACTAAAACACTTGGGTATGCTTATATATGCATGTATATGTCATTTTGAAAGTATTTTGGGTATATAAAATACTTAGGAAAAAATTGGGTATCAACAGCTGCCCCTCTTTACCCGGGAAGGATGAAAGAGTTGTCGGGTAAAGATATGATGGCCAATTTTGACCGGAAGCGGTGCTTTGAAAAGGATTTGACCGAGCTCTGATTTCTAAGCTGCCTACATATCACTGGTTTTTACAGGAATTAGGCCGTATGTCAAGAACCATTGACGGAACATGCCGATGGAGATTTGAAAGGACGAACACAACACTTGGGGGAAGCAATAGGTGTTTTGATGTTGATTGGCTGCAAGAGCCAGAGTGGGATCGCTCCTGCTGAGACAGCTGTTGCTAGCTGGTATACCTACAAATGAGCAATATAGGCATATATCGTGCATAAACTTAAACATGATGCAAGTTCCCGTTTGACCATGAATGTTGTCCTTGGACGGGTAGGATGACGTCCTCGAACCATGATGTCCTGGGCCAGGAAGCGCAAAATTAAAGGATTCGCAGGCTATGAAATGATGTTCTCGGGCTATGATAAAATGCCTCTGAACCATGATGCCATTGAATAATGATGTGCAAGATATAAAGTGGGATCATCGGGCCATGGCATGGTGTTCTCGGGCTATGAAGATGATGCCTCCGAACGATGACGCCTTTGGACAGTTTGGCGATATTTCAGCCCATGAAATGCAAGATTTGGTGGTATTTCAGCCGATGCAAAAGTGTAAATGGCGATATTTCAGCCGATGCAAAAATGTAAATGGCGATATTTCAGCCGATGCAAAATATAAATGGCGATATTTCAGCTGACACAGGTTTGGTGGTATTTCAGCCATGCAAGAACGTAAATGGCTATATTTCAGTCGACAAAGAATTTAAATACAATTTTGGCGATATTTCAGCCATGCAAGAACGCAAATGGAGATATTTCAGGCGACAGATAATTTAAATACAAGTTTGGCAATATTTCAGCCATGCAAGCGGAGGTAGAGATTAACCTCAGAAGGCAGAAAGGTAGCCTTATGCAGATGATGTAATATAGAGACAACGCTTAGTCTCGGAAGGCAGAAAGGTAGCCTTATGCAGATGATGCAAGATGGAGACAACGCGTAGTCTCGGAAAGTAGAAAGGTAGCCTTATGCAGATGATGCAAGATGGAGACAACGCTTAGTCTCGGAAGGCAGAAAGGTAGCCTTATGCAATGCAGGAAATGCAGATGGAGACCACGCTTATTCTCGGAAGGCAGAAAGGTAGCCTTATGCAATGCAGGAAATGCAGATGGTAATGAAAGATTCTTAGCTGATTGTTGGTAACTGATTGTGATATTACAGCTGCTAGGGAATGTTGTGTGCGGATATCAACTATGAACACGCAATATGTTTGTGACTCGGGTGCCTGCATCCAAAGAAAATCGTGAGTTTTGTAAAGGGAAAAGGTTAGTTCATTTTCCTGTAGCTTCCGGCGTTGCGTGCATCATTGGAGTAGCGTTGCTAAACAGCAGCTATCATAGTCATGCATGTTTTAATAAATATAACGTAAATGGAAAATAGTTTTGTTTAGATGAACCAACGACTGCAACGCTGTTCAAAATATTGCAACCTCTCTTGTTTCGGAATTTTAAGGGTCCTCCTCAAACTTTTGCCCCAGTTTACTGGGCTGGCCCTTCTAACGGCTGTGTTGAACGAATGAAAAATTGATTTTGGAATTTTGAGGGTCCTCCTCAAAATTCTACCCTAGTTCCGAGGTGACATCCCTGGTGATGAGCGGCTGAAGACCATCTTCGGAATTTTGAGGGTCCTCCTCAAAATTCTGCCCCAGTTCCAATAATAGGGGGAAATGGGATTTTTATTAACTTGTGACCGAACCCATAGGGCTGCCTACGTATCCCCTCTTAAATGGGAATCAGGTCAGGTGTAGTTCAAATTACATCATAAAGAAATCATAAGATTACACATAGTATCGTTTTACTGCATCTGAATGGATTGGCTTCGGTCAGACTTCTCTGTCCATTTCTGCAAGGATAAGGGCTTCTCCAGTTAGAACCCGATGAACCATGTACGGACCTTGCCAGTTGGGAGAGAATTTCCCCTTGGCTTCATCTTGATGCGAGAATATTTTCTTCAGCACCAGCTGCCCCGGTGTAAACTTCCTTGGCTTAACTCTCTTATTGAAGGCTCTGGACACTCTGTTCTGATACAACTGACCGTGGCCAACTGCTTTCATCCTTTTTCCATCTATAAGGGCTAATTACTCATAGCGACCTTTTACCCATTCTGCATCGTCCAACTCTGTTTCTTGTATGATCCTTAGGGAAGGAATTTCTACCTCGGCGAGAATGACCGCCTCTGTACCATAAACTAGCATGTAGGGAGTTGCCCCGGTTGATGTGTGGACCGTGGTGCGGTATCCCAGCAAAGAAAATGCTAACTTCTCATGCCATTGTTTGTGACTTTCTACCATCTTCCTTAGTATCTTCTTGATATTCTTGTTGGCCGCCTCTATAGCTCCATTCATCTGAGGCTTGTAGGATGTAGAATTCTTGTGTTTGATTTTAATCATTTCACACATTGCTTTCATCAAGTTTCTGTTAAGATTGGAACCATTGTCAGTGATGATTGATTCTGGAACCCCGAATCGGCAAACAATACGATCACGGACGAAGTCTGCCACAACTTTCTTAGTCACTGCTTTGTATGATGCTACTTCAACCTATTTGGTACAATAATCAATTGCCACCAAGATAAACATGTGCCCATTTGATGCGGCGGGCTAAATAGGTCTGATAACATCCATTCCCCAAGCGACGAACGGTCGCGGTGAACTTGTTGCAATAAGCTCATTTGGAGGCGCCTTTATCATATCTGCATGTATCTGACAGCGATGGCACTTGCAAACGTACTGGACATAGTCTGTTTCCATAGTCATCCAGAAATACCCTGCTCGGAGTATCTTCTTTGCTAAGACAAAACCATTCATGTGCGGCCCGCAGGTCCCTGCATGCACTTCGTCCAATAGTCTGGTTGCTTCTTTTGCTTCGACACACCTTAATAAACCCAAATCAGGAGTCCTCCTATACAGGATTCCCCCACTGTGAAAGAAGTTGTTGGATAATCTCTGAAGTGTGCGTTTCTGAGTGGCGTTGGCCAGTTCTGGATACTCCCCTGTTGTCAAGTATCTTTTGATGTCGTGGAACCATGATTTTCTGTCTGCTTCTTCGTCAACATGAGCGCAATAAGCCGGCTGATCATAAATCCTCATTGGAATGGGATTAATGAAATTCGTATCTGGATGTTGGATCATGGATGATAAAGTGGCTAGTGCGTCAGCAAATGCATTCTAGACCCAGGGGACATGCTGAAATTCCGTCTTTGTGAGTCTTTTCCTTAACTCATGTATGTGATGTAAATAGGGAAGTATTTTGAAGTTTTTGGTTGCCCATTCTTCTCGAACTTGATATATAAGCAGGTCTGAGTCCCCGATCAGTAGCAACTCTTGAATGTTCATGTCAATGGCCATTTTGAGCCCCAAGATGCAAGCTTCGTATTCCGCCATATTGTTTGTGCAAGGAAACCTGAGCTTGGCAGACACCGGGTAATGCTGGCCAGTTTCTGATACTACGGCTGCCTCTATGCCAACTCCTTTGAAATTTGCAGATCTGTCGAAAAAAAACCTCCAACCATCGTAGGATTCTGCAATGTTTTTTCCTACAAAGGACACATCTTCGTCAGAAAAATACGTTTTCAATAGTTCGTATTCTCCTTCAATGGGATTCTCGGCAAGGTGATCTGCTATGGCCTGACCCTTGACTGCTTTCTGAGTCATGTAAACAATGTCAAATTCACTCAACAAGATTTGCCACTTAGCGAGCTTGCCAGTGGGCATGGGCTTCTGGAAAATATACTTCAGCGAGTCCATCCTAGATATGAGATAAGTAGTGTACGCACAGAAATAATGCCTCAATTTCTGAGCTACCCAAGTCAAAGCACAGCAGGTGCACTCTAATAGAGAATATCATGCCTTGTATGGGGTGAACTTCTTGCTGAGATAATAGATGGCTCGCTCCTTTCTTCTTGTTTCATCATGTTGTCCCAGAACACAATCGAATGCTCCATCCAATACCACAAGGTAAAGCAGTAGAGGTCTTCTTGGCTTGGGAGGAACCAAGACTGGCGGCGTTGACCGGTATTCCTTGATTTTGTCAAAGGCTTTCTGACAATCATCGGTCCATCTAGTAGCAGCATCCTTCTTTAGCATTTTAAAGACTGTGGACTGAGCTATGAACCGGCTGATATAGTTGAGTCTTCCCAAGAAACTCAGCATGCCCTTCTTGTTCTTTGGCGGTGGCAATTCTTGAATGGCTTTGACCTTTGACGGGTCCAATTCTATCCCTTGACGACTCACGATGAAACCCAGTAGTTTTCTGGCAGGAACCCCGAATGCACACTTGGCGGGATTTAGTTTCAGATTATACCTTCTCAGTCTGTTGAAGAACTTTCTCAGATCTTCCATATGATCAATGGCTTTCTTGGATTTGATGATGACATCATCCACATATACCTCGATCTCCTTGTGAATCATGACATGAAAAATGGTAGTCATGGCCCTCATGTAGGTGGCGCCAGCATTCTTCAACCCAAATGGCATCATTTTGTAACAATACATCCCCCATGGCGTGATGAAAGTCGTTTTCTCTGCATCTTCCTCATCCATCCATATCTGATGATACCCACCGAAACAATCAACAAAAGACTTCAACTCATGCTTGGCGCAATTGTCGATAAGAATATGTATGTTTGGCAAGGGGAAGTCATCTTTGGGACTGGCCCGGTTGAGATCCCGGTAGTCGAGACAGATTCTAACCTTCCCGTCCTTCTTTGGTACTGGCACGATGTTGGCTAACCATGTTTGATACTCTACCACTTTGAGAACCTTAGCTTTGACTTGTTTAGTAATCTCTTCTTTGATTTTCAAACTCATGTCGGGCTTGAATTTCCTGAGCTTCTGCTTTACCGGCAGACAGTCTGGATCTGTTGGCAACTTATGAGCTACAATGGCCGTGCTGAGACCAATCATATCATCATACGACCAGGCGAATATGTCCTCATATTTTTTTAAGAATTCCGCATACTCTTCCTTTTCTGATGGCAACAAGTGAACACTAATGCGAGTTTCTTTGACATTCTCTGTATCTCCCAAATTAATGACCTCAGTCTCTTCCAGGTTGGACTTAGGTCTATTCTCAAAATTCTCAACCTCTCTNGTAATGCTGTATAAAATAGAGTAAATGATAGAGAAGATAATAAGAGCGAGATATATGATGAACTGAAATGCTTTTGATTAAATTCATAATTGTTTGAAACATCGGAGCTCTTTTCAAAATTAAAGACAATGCGGAAAGAAAATCAACTAGTAAAATAAAATAAAATAAGATGCATGGTGCTTTTGTTTAGCCTTGCTACCCCGAAGCCTTCCGGGCCCTGACGGTCCTAATTGACCAATTACTGAGGCGGTCTCCTCTGTTCACAGCTTGTATAGAAGGGCCTTCCTCCCCCTCCTCGTCGAAAAGAACACAGGAATCCATGTCATCATTCTCCAGGAATAAATTCTTCATAGCTGCCAACGCTTCATCTTCTTCTAACCCAGATATAGTATATGCTGGCTGGAAGGTCTGCTCCAGGATAGGTATCGAAAACTCCAATGGATAGTAGGGGTCGCTCCATGGTGGCGACCAGTTCTGGAATTCCTTCCAAGTATAACCATACCCTAAGCCAAAGGTAGTGTCATGCTTCTTCAGTTTGATGGGCTTAGTGATCCTCTGAAGATTTTTACCGAGCCCCTTTTCCAGGCTCATACCCACACCAATTCAAGATACTTTCGATCTTGTTGTCCCACCACTTGTCTTTGTCTACAGCCTTGACCATTTCGATGTGGTGGTATGTTTCTCCGCCTATTTTCCTTCTGCCTTCAATCATTGGGATGGTCTGGTGACTATATATGGGATTACTACCATCGCTGTCACACCTCCTTTTTACCGAATACTTTATCGTCTTTTACTACACCTCGGGGAAGGGTATAATAAAAAAAAGAAGTTTTTCCATTTTAAGGACAATCGAAACGGAATTCGTTTTTGTTTAAGAATCAGAGTCGCCACTTGGGAGATTTATGGTGTCCCGAGTCACCGGTTTGAATCTCGAATCGAGGAAAGGTTTGACTCTATTTAACAGTCGCGAACCAGAAATCCAGGTAAGGAATTCTGTTTACTCGGGAGAAGGTGTTAGGCATTCCCGAGTTCCGTGGTTCTAGCACGGTCGCTCAACTGTTATATTTGGCTAAAATTTAATTTTTATACATGTTACCCTATTTGTGCAATTTTAGAATTAATTACCGTTTTTGTCAATTATTTTATTTTAAGAAAGTGAAAGTCGTTTAAGAACGTATTTTCGGATCACATCACATGAAATGCACCCGGATCCTCAATACATTCTTGTCCAACGTTTTAGGATTTGGATTTAGGTCGCATGAAATGCACACCCGAGTTTAGGAATGTAATTTTATTAAAATTGCGTCTAAAGAAACTAACGTGTTGTTATCTTTTGGGAAGACCGTGAAATTTGCTAAATGGCCCGTTCCGAATCTCTAAGTGTTTTATAACAATTAATTGAGGGCCCCGTGCATTTTTATTCTTAAACGAGGCTCATCTCATTTATTTTAAGAGGTCAAGCCTAAGGTGTGCTACATTTTCTACTACTGTTTTTGTCTTATTGAAGTACCAAATAGTTCTGCCTAGCTGTGATTTGTGTTTTTATTTCATTCATGTTCAGGCCTTTGTGTGCTTTGGGCCTTGAATTCAGGCCAGTGAAGAACAGAACACAGCTGTGCGCATGGGCTTATTCTAGCCCAGTTCATATACATTGGTTCATTCAAATAGGCAACGAAGTTATTGCTACTGGATCTGGGCCTTTCTGCCTGAGTCAGGCCTGTGAATCCAGAACAGGCACAAATGTTATCACTAATCTAGTAATGGATTTACAATGTTATCATAGTTGCTATATATTATCAGAAATTAATCAACGCAATAACACTGAATTCCTATTTGATCATTACTGTTTTGACCTATTCAAATTAACTACATCTGTTATTAAACTATTCACATATTAACTATCATTATAAACAGATTTCTACTATTATTATCAATTGAAATTCTACATGTTCAAATGCAGAGTTGAATTACTGTTTTTGTTCAATTGGAAATATTAAAACTAAACTACAGAAAACATATTCGAGTTGAAGTACAAATTTCGTTCATATTTAAGCTTCTATTTTACATCTGCTACTAGATCTTAACGCAAGTTTTTAGAGCTGAACTAGTCTAAACAATTCAAGGACATTAACAGCATTCGAATGCTAACAAACTCATGCTTTTACAAATTAATAACTGGTTAATACAAAATTAAGGCTAACAAATGACTTTTCAAAATTTCATTGCATTTTCCTGGTTCGTAACAACTGAAGATCCAAAAAGCTCTCAACCAAAATAGATTTTAACATTTGTTTTCAATTTTTCTAATCTCTAATATAATGTAACTGTTTTTCTACTAATCTACTTCACATGTGATTATATATGTGTCGATTAAACTAAACAACTTTTTTTTTTAAAAAAAATTCAATTATTCGAGTCCAACAGTCCAACAGTCCAATTATACATATACTTCATTCCTAATGAATACACATGAATCTAACTAATTCTACATCGACAAAATAAGTAGAATCAATAGACTAATGTCATTAATCGAACACTTCATATCTTCACACTTTATGACTACATCTTCGAGTTTTTAGAAGTGTACCTGGAAGTAGAAGATCAATGAGAAACTAGGTAAAAATAAGGATCAATAACCACAGCAACACACAACAACTTGTTAACACAGCTTCA
>MU746780.1:4904-18567 GCA_026770625.1 Nicotiana glauca
ACCAGTGCCCTTTTCCTCCACATCTATAGCATGCACTCTCTGTCTTTGGTGCTTGCACCGCTTCAAGCTTTTGTTCCTTCCTTTTCCACTGCTGGTGGCGAGGAGAGTTCTTTGGTGCATTATTATTACCATGATTGAGATTTGTTCCCCGACCACGGCCACGACCAAGACTGGGGCCACGACCTCTTCCACGTTTAGCTTAGTGGAAGTTTGTCTCATTCACTTCAGGGAATGGACAAGAACCAGTAGGTCGGCTTTCATGGTTTTTTATTAATAGCCCATTATGTTGCTCGGCTATAAGAAGATGTGAGATAAGTTCAGAATACCTTTTAAATCCCATCTCTCGATATTGCTGCTGCAGGAGCATATTCGAGGCATGAAAAGTGGTGAAAGTTTTCTCCAACATATCATAATCAGTAATATTATCACCACATAATTTTAATTGGGAAATAATTCTGAACATAGTAGAATTATACTCACAAATAGATTTAAAATCTTGTAGCCTTAGATGAGTCCAATCATATCGTGCCTGTGGAAGAACGACCATCTTCAGGTGGTCATATCTATCTTTCAAATTATTCCACAGTATGACTGGATCTTTAACAGTAAGATATTCCATTTTCAGGCCTTCATCAAGGTGATGGCGTAGGAATATCATTGCTTTGGCACGGTCTTGGTTTGATGCCTGATTTTTATCACTGATGGTGTCTGCCAGACCCATCGCATCAAGATGAATTTCAGCATCAAGCACCCAAGACATATAGCTTTTGCCCGATATATCCAGGGCTACAAATTCAAGTTTAGAAAGATTTGACATTATTTAGGAAAAGAAAGTTCTTACCTCAGATACTTTCAAAATATTTGCTCGAGATGGCAGAGTCTCGTGCTGATAACGTGTTATAAAATAAAGATTGTAAAGTAAAGACAAGTATAGAGAGAGACTGATATATTATTCGAATTCAAACTGATGTACATAATGAACTGAAAACTCTTCTATTTATAGAAGACTGCAAGCTGTTGTGTAAGCTGCTACTGCAAGCTGCTATGTAAGCTGCTACTACAACCTGCTGTGTAAGCTACTATAAGCTGGTGTGTAAGCTGCTACTCCAAGCTGTTGTATAAGCTACTACAAGTTGGTGTGTAAGCTGCTACTATATCCGATATGGAAAATCTTATACTAAGAGTAATGTTTATCCGTAACGGAGTACTGAAAGGATAAGCTCATTATACCCGCTATGGATAATCTTCTACCGGGGGTAATATTTATCCATAACCGGATACTGAAAGGATAAACTTATTATACCCGGTATGGATAATCTTCTACCAGGGGTAATGTTTATCCATATACGAGTACCGAAGTGATAAACTTCTTCAGGAGACTTATTTCCAATAGAGTACTAAATAGATAAACATATTTACGGCGGAGTCCCATATGGATAAACTTCTTCAGGAAGCTTATTTACAACGGAGTACTAAATGCACATCCATAATATAATATATTTATAAAAAAAAATTCATAAATAGATATATTTTAGTGGTAATTAGCTCTCTATAAATATCATTTACGATATTATAGTATGTAGATACTGTTGAGATATACTATTAACCATGCGGTTTAGACATAGTATTATATTTTATTTTTTAAGAAATAATTGTTTATTTAATTTATTCAATTCAATAAAATATTATTTTAAATGAATCATTTGTTACATGTGTGTCCTTTCAGTTATGTGGTAGACAATTTAGTGTATGGAGTCTTAGCTCATGCACAGAAGATTAAATTGTTGATTCTCATAATTAATAAACTATGTTCACAATCAAAGATATTGTTGGACAAAATATCTTAATGATTGTAGCACGGGATTATTGTATAATTTGTCTTGATTATGGGAGTAGTTTTACTCCAACTTCTTGTGCTAGCATACTCAGTGTATATTGAACGGACCATGTAGAGAAAAGATATTTTTGTGCTGAATATATAAAGCATTTTCTCTAATTCATTAAATGAGCTTATACTCCTAATCTTGATATAATTATTATGATCAATATAATTTATTTATTTTTTTGATTTATCAAAAGGTACGACTCTATTTAGAGTTAGTATATGCCTAATAGATTGGACAATAACAAATAACATTTGTGAATAATAATTAGTTGATAGAATCCATAACTCAGTTTTTGGTGTGATGATACCCCTTTATGTAAGCTTATAAGTTTTCATGTGAAAGCCCGGCCGGTGGATTTTGTATCCATCACATGAAATGGTTTAAGCGGAATTATAAAGGATTCAATTAGTTAACTGAATTAAATTTGGAGTGATTTAATTTAATTAATTGGTATTTGAAATCTCAACATGGGAGTTAAAATAAGTGTTAATGAATTTTTAAAATTCATATTGAGGAGTTCAATTGTAGTTTTTTAGTGGAATAAATTTTAATTAATTATAGTAAAAATTAATTCATGCTAATTTCGAATTAATACTATAATTAGTAGCCTCTTATTATTTCTGTAGTTCCTGCTATACCTAGTAAAAACCTGGACAAACTTGGATAAAAAGTGACTTCGGAGAAAAGTCATCTAATAGAGTTGGAGTATGATTCTACTAGTAGAAGGAGAATCGTACACGTTTTTGGAGGAGAATTTTCGGCCAAAAAAAAATAACTCTATTAAAGGAAGACTAATTTCACTCAATAACTCACCTTTCAGTTATATTGTTCTTGCCCACCCAATAGCAAAATTGTCCAAGGTTTTACTAGGCAAATAGCATAAGACTGCAGCCTTGGATTCTTGCTGCTTGGAAGGTTTGTGCAACTATTTCAAGAGGTTAGTGCTTCTAATCTCGTTATTATTATCTTGTCTAGTTTATATGTATTTGATGCCTGGATTGTATGCTCGCTTCCGCTGCGCATGTTCTAACAATTGATATCAGACACCGTCTTACATCTAACTAGATAATGTAATACAGCATGCGTAGAGTAATATTAAAATTTGTTATTTATTGATACATGTTTGAGATGATTATTCTATGTTAAAAATGTGATTGTATTTATTAGTATCTTAATTCTGTAATTCTAAAATTATGAATTAATATACAGATGTATAAATGGTAGTGTTATATTTAAATAACTATCTATCCAAGTTACATTTTTGCTGCTGAATAGAATTTTTTTATAAAAACGTGACTGAATTTTTGAATGCTATTAATGCTGTAATTATGGGTTAATATACATATGTATAAATAGTTAATTAATACCATTAATCTGTTTTAGTTGTGTTATGTCCATAATTACAGTGTTATATTAATTAAAACTTGACTGTTTTGTATGATATTAGTTGTGTAATTTTAAATTAATAAACAGAATTATGAACAGTATCGTTTTGTACTAGTGAAAACATACTGTTTTTTACTATTCTGTCTAAACACATTTTTATTAAATAAAAAATATATATTATTTTGAGTTCTGAAATCATATATTAACAAACATCAGTATATTATGTGATTTGAACATGTCAAAATAATTAAAACCCCTTAAACGCCAAAAACAGAATTCTAGCACGCGATAAATTTTGAAATTTTGTTGAACTTCGATGAACCTCAAATTTGGTAGTTTCATCGAAAACGGCCCAACTTAAGAAACACATCACATTTGCTAATGATATATATCGTTTTTTGAGCATTCGGGGTCGTTTAGCTGGTGTTTTGACCTTTTTTCTATTTTCTGGAATTTCTATTATTAAAAAAAATATTAATAGAAATCTGTGATGGTAGGGTTGAATTCTCATTGTTTCCAATCATGTTTTACAGTAATATAATGAATTTATATGTTGACATAGGTCTTCTTTCACATCGGATAAATTCATTATAGATGATTACTGTAGCTTTGCCTCTAGTTATTTCATTACTTGTATTAACTCCCCAACTGAGTTACATGTTGATTGAATGAAATAGAGTTTATAAAAGTGATATTTACCTATCTTAAATTTACATTTTACTCTCCATCTGAGTTGGTCCTGTTTAAATTTATGACGTTTAAATCTTAAATCACTCATATATTTTGCATGAATAGTTATGTTTCCCTAACGAATCTAATTGTTCAATGAGCATGGTTATATGTGTAATGTGTTGTTTTGAATTTAACAATTCTTAATACATAACTAATGATCTATTTAATGTGAATATCGTGATTTCCACATATTCTCTAAGCGATTGGGGTTTGCACCAGAATAATTATTCCAACCTCATAAACAGTGATGCTCAAAATATAAATTGGAATGAAAATACACAAAACGAAAGGCGGACTCTACATTTTTACTTGCTTTTATTTCATCTCATTATATATATATATATATATATATATATATATATATATATATATATATATATATATAAGTTTCCCCTCCTCACTAGGAATAGTAAGATAAGATCTTTTCCCTTTATTTATACTTTTATTTTGAGGTGATTTATAATTAATAATAAAAGTTTATCATGTCTTGGTGCTAATATTAGTAAAGAAGAAGATCAATGGACTATAATTATTTGGATTTAATTTTCTAGACATGTACATTTCGATGGTACATTTTTTTTTCGATAGAGTTCAAAAAAATGCACCTTGGCTACACAATATATATAATTTTAATTGTGAATATAACCTATTCGCTATAACTGCAAGATGATATATAAGATTTTTAGAAATTCTTTTTTTTTTTTATTGGAAAGATAATTTGCATTAAACAAAATAGAATCTACAGAGGGGTGGATGCTGATGCATCTAAGTTAACTTGAAGTAGTGTCATATTAATACATGGGGATTTTCCCCTATTGCTAATACTATCCACCGGTGGGTTTTCCTACAGTGGTAACCTATGTAGAGGCCCCTGTTGTGGATTATCTCATTGGCTCTGTGGTATGTTTCTTTGGCTCCCTTGTTGGTCCATTGTCTGAATGCACTCCTGATCTTGTTGCAAAAACTGGTTCACAAAATGCGGTGGCTTGTCAAAAATTTTGGGAATGGTCGTTGAGTTCATGCTGCATCCAGCCATTGCTAGCCCATCTGCCACCATGTTCCCCTCTCTATAGATATGTGTGATCATAGGATTAAGCAGCTGGTCCAGGAGGTGCCTGCAATCAGAAATTAGATTAGTATAGTGGGTTGTCGTTCTTGAAAAGCTTGATTACCTCCATGGCATCGATGTTAACTTCCAATGGTGTCAAAGAATATGCCTGGGCAATTTGAAGTCCCTGATAAAGTGCATGCAATTCCATCATTATGATGTTTGTATGTTGGCAATTTCTTGCAAACCCTACGATCCACGTTCCATGGAAGTCACGTATGACTCCTCCTATACCCGCTTTTATTGTTGGATGTACTGACTGCCCCATCCGTGTTTAGCTTGAAATAGTTTGGTTTTGGTGGTATCCATTTTCCAATATGTGCCCTTTTAGGTTTGTGGTATCTAGCAATTAGATGAATAAATTCTAGTGCATGGCTTGTTATTTGTTTTGGAGATACTGATTTTATTTCTTGGTTAAAATTATTACAATTACGTTGTAGCCAAATACCCCACAAAGTATATGCTAAAAAAGTTTTCTGGTTAATGTGGTGAGGCATGGTGTCGTGCTTAGTAAGCATTAGTTTTGGAAACCAGTGGGAGGTGTTTTCTTTAGTATTGATCTTATTTACGAACATTGTTAGTCCTAATACACTCTAAATTTGTGTTATGTGGTTGCAATGAAGGAAGATATGGGCAACATTTTCCCTTTCTGTACGGCATACTTGACATATTCCATTTTGTGTGATTCTTATATGATGTAAGACAGACTTTGTTGGTAATCGATTATGTATGATTAGCCAGATGAATGTCTTTATTTTAGGTGGGATTTTTAATTGCCATATCCAATGAAAGGATGGTGTGTTGTCATGTGTATGTAGTGACTCTTTAAGCAAATAAGAGTACATTGATTTTACTGTAAAATTTCCATTAGGACTTAGGCCCCATGATCTTTTATCAATGTTGTGTGTGTAGACTGGTATATGAATCCTCTGGATTGTAGTTGTTAACTCATCATTGATATTAAATGGAAATTGATTTAAATTTCAAGAATTTTGATCTCTATAGGATTTGACACTCATGTTAATGTGATTATGGGGTAGAGACCCAATTAGTAGTGAACGAAGTGTAGTGTTTGGGGCTACCCATGGATCCAACCAGAAATTACGGTTTGAGTTGGATCCTAACTGCCATTGAAGGCCTGCTTGGCATTTGTGCCAACCTAGAAGAATATTTTTCCATGTATGTGAAGTGGACGTTTTATTTCGTGTATGGTTGTATTTATGTGTAAGGGTTGATGCCCATAAGGTCTGAGGATGATGAAAGAGACGCCAAGACAAACTGGCTAGCAGAGCTTCATTTTTTAATTTAAGATTTTGAATGGCCAGACCTCTATCTTTTGGTAGCTGTACAAATTTCCAACTAATTAGGTGCAGTTTTCATTTTTGTTGTGTAGTTCCCCATAGGAAGTTACGTATATATTGCTCCATTCTTTTGAGAATGGATTGGGGAATGGCAACGAATTGCATTGTATGAGTGGGTAGACTGGATATGGTAGATTTAATTCGGGTCAATCTCCCTGGAAGAGATAGGAATTGAGTTTTCCATCCCGCTAGACTAGCTTTGAAATTGTCCAATATGTATTGGAAGTCTGATTTTTGTGGCTTGGCTTGGAACATGGGAAAGCCTAAGTATTTCCCAAATTGGGTGCCCTCGCGTATGTTTAGTCTTGCAAGTATAGACTGCCTTTGTTGAGTGCCACAGTTGACTGAGAATAGTACTTTTGATTTTTGTAAATTTATAGTTTGACCTGAGATTTGAGTAAATGTGTTAACTGTGTCTATTATTGTGGTGCAACTCTTGGATTGGGTAGTAGAGATGAGAATGATATCATCAACAAAAAATAGGTGAGAGAGGGTTGGACCATGTTTAGAAATTTTTATGGGTTGCCAATCTAAATAGTCCACTGATTGGAGTATGCTCCGAGAAAGTCTTTCCAGGCAAAGGATGAACAAATATGGTGATAATGGGTCTCCTTGGCGGATTCCCCTAGTGGGGTTGAAAAAAGGCGTAGGGGATCCATTGATTAGTATAGATATAGATGAAGTGGTGACACAAGACATGATTAGGGATATGAGGTTACAGGGTAGTTTGAAATAGTGTAACGTTGTATGGATGAAGGACCATTCCAGTTTATCGAATGCTTTTTCTAAATCTAATTTAATTAACATATGGCATGTCTTTTTTTTTTTCTTTTTAGGTGATTTAGTAATTCTTGGGCAATAATGGCGTTTTCTGTTGCCATTTTCCCTTGTTGGAAACTTGACTGAGTTAGTCCAATTAATTTATGTAAAAAAAGGTTTGAGCCTATTAACAATTATTTTTGTAATTATTTTGTACATGTTGTTGCAAAGGCTAATAGGTCGATATTGAGCTATAGTGATTGGGTTTTTAACCTTAGGGATGAGGCATAGGTATGTCTTGTTAATAACTTGTATTACGTTGCATTCCTTGAAAGCATTTTGACAACAATCAACTAAGGATCCATTTACATGTTCCCAATAATTTTGGAAAAAGTCTTAAATAGTTGGAAGGAGAAAACTGCTTGCTTAATTTCTAATTTTTGTAATGGTTTGTCTAGTGCACGCAAGTCCTCCTGTGTTAGATAGTTAGTGGTTGAAGCATGAGTTGGAGTATTCTTAGAATAGGCTTGTTGGGTGTTGAAGAGGCCAGTACAATAATCTAGGATATTAGTTCGGATGTCATTGAGGTCAAACATCCAATTACCGACACTATCTTGTAGAGCATTGATACGATTACGCCTACGTCTATTTAAGGTAGACCTATGATAGAATTGTGTATTGGCGTCACAATCATTTAACCACTGAATTCTAGATTTTAGCTTTCAAAAATTTTCTTCTTGCTTAAGTAAATGACTAAAATTCAGTAATTAGTTTGATTTCTAGGTTTTATAGAAATTGGCTCGTAGGGTAATGGGGAGATTTTTGTAAACCATTTATACGGTTTAATAGTTTGCGTTTATTCATGAAAATGTTGCCAAAGGAATGCGTATTCCAATGTGTTACATTTTGCTGAAATGCTTTTATGGCTTCCTCTAATGGAGGATTATTCATCCAAGAGTTTTGTATTATATTCAGTAGAGAGGGTCTGTTGCCCATATTTTTTTCAAAACGGAATGCCTTAGCAGTTGGAGGTATGTGTTTTTGTAAAGTTATTAAAATTGGGCAATGGTCTGAATGTGTGCGGGGTAAATGTTGTACTACTGTATCCGGGTAAATGTGTAACCAGTCATTATTAGCTAATATTCTATCTAATCTTTCAAGAATAGTATCTCCATTTCTCCGTTTGTTTGTCCAAGTGTATCTACTGCCTCTATAGCCAAGATCTAGTAGATTACAATAATTTAGACAATTAGTGAAAGCATCTACTCTTGAGTTACTAATAGGATTACCACCATATTTCTCATTTTGTCTAGTTACCTCATTGAAATCTCCCCCCACTAACCAAGGGCCTTTGTAGTTATCATAAACACATTTTAAATTTTCTCATAATATACTACGTGCTTGTACAATATTAGCAGCATAAATTGAAGAAAATAATCATTGGGTAGGGTTAGGTAATACCTGGACCATGCAATGTACTTCTTGCGAAGTCATTGTAAGTTCATCCACATAAACCAAATCATCATGCCACAGAAGAACCATTCCCTCTGACATACCTTGAACTTCAACTTGAGCCATGTGAGAGAAGCTAAAGTCATTTTTTAGCACTGTATGATCTTGCATGCATGTCTCAAGGAGGGCAACTAGTGTTGGCTTGTAGTTATCCTAGAGTGACCTAAATTGGCGTCTAAATTTCATGTTGTTTGATCCTCTAAAATTCCAAACAATTAAATTCATTATTGGATTGGGGTTGGTTGGAACATCTAGGTCAGCTACCTCATTCCTCGCTTCCAACGACACTTGAGATATCTGTGGAGTTGTAGTGTCCCTTTTCAGGGTTGGCATAATCACCATGGAGTATTTGTCCTCCTGTGGATCCTGATTTACCCTGAAGGTTACGCTGCATGTGATGAGATCTGGTGGGCATTTCATAATGATCTTTTTTGCGAACTGTTCTTTGAGGCTGTAAAGGTAAAACCCTTTTAGCCAGATGAATTATGTTTGAGTTGCGCACGTTTTCTCCATTATTTGAGCGAGTTCCTTCCTTGTTTGCTCTCCTAGTTTGTTGGGAGATGGAGGTGGTGTCATTGGAGGGCTGAATATGGGAGACAGCGGTGCTTGGACAGTCATAGGTGAGAGGTTCGACTCCGGAGGGGGAAAGGTGCTCATGTGTTGAAACCAAGGAGCATATAGAGTGCCTGGGTGGTGTTGTGGGTAGAAGGGTAGAGGCTCTAGGACTTGATGGAAGTTGTGAAGAGGAGGTGTGATTATGTGTTCCTAGGGTGATGTCCTGAGGTTGCCCTCGTGGGAACCAATTGGGATGGTGTGAGGCTGGACCACTGAGTCTGGGCAACTGCTTGCATGCCCAGTCTCATCCCCCATGTGACGATCTCTGCTAGGTGAGTTGGGTTCTGGACTAGCAGAATGATTTCTTGGTTGTTCAACTCCATGGTGAAGATGAGGGAGTAACCCTGGAGACCCATCTCCAACCAAGATTGTAGATTACATTCCAGTGGTGGTGTTTGTGAGGTGTAGATCAGTGGGGTGGTGGGGTTGGGGTGTGGAGGGCCGTTCATGTTGAGGTGGGGGAAGTGGAATTTTTGGCTGTGTAGTTGAGTAGATTGTTTAAGCGTTGTGTACCAAGGGCGTAGCATGGCTATTTAAGGTAGTGTGTGTGTATATATTGGCGTCCGTATGGTATATATTTTGTATAGCTACGGATGTAGTTGTAGTGGAAATACTGGTATTGGGTAATGTGGTAGAGGGTAGATTTGTAGTAGGGTTTATGGTGTATAATTATCTCTCACATGGGGTAGAATGATGACTGTACTGACGAGGAGTATAAGGTGATGTTGTAGTGGGACAAGGCAGAGCTGGGGTTGGCTCTTTGGAGGCGGTTTGCAGGTACACGTCTTTTAGTTGGTCGGAAATATATTGCATAGATTGTGTGGAGATTGGGTCTGTTTGCATAGCTGACGTGTCGTCCAAATGGAGGGTGGTGTGTTGGTTTGGGTCAGCTGTAGGTTTGGAGAAGGTAAGTGGTGTTAAGTTCTTAGGGTTGGAATTGATATTTGTAGTACAAACCTTATCATTATTAGATATTATTAAATTACTCCTTCCATGCAAATCTGTGTTAGTAGCATGTTTACTGTCTTTAGTTAGCGATTCCTTAGATGGTGGACTTTTTAACATAATTTTCTGTGGAGTGCCTATTGGTTTGGGCTCTAGTGGTTCTTTTCTAATGGGCTTGTTAGTAGGGTCAGTAGTCATAAGTATTTTGTGCGGCCCATTTCCAAGTTGGTTAGTTGGCTCATCAGAGTCTAATTGTGTTAGCTTAGCAAATAAATTGGTGGTTAGTAATGGATTAGTATGCAGGGACATACCTGAGCTTACCTGAGGGAGCGGTTTCGCCTACATCGCGATAGTGGTGTGTGGTTGCGTTGGTGATCCTGGGAGATGGCGTCGGTTGTGTATCATATTATTTCTTTTGTTACCTTTTTTTGGAAAAATCACAGTTTTCCATTCTGTGTTGGGTTGTGGAAGGGCGATGTTTGAAGAGGCAAAGTGGAATGAAAGGCTTGGGGGTGTGGGAATAGAGTTTAATGGTGGTGTAGATGAGTATTGGCAATTTCAACTAGCATGACCAAACCTTCCACATTGGGTGCATAGTAGATTGAGCCCTTCATATAGTAGCACTTGTTTGTGGGTTCTTAGATGTACATGCGTTTTGAGAGGTTTTTCCGGAGGCACCTCTAAGCAAATCCGTGCATACCGTCCTCTTTTGGTTGAAGTGGTACATGTATCCACTTTTAAGATCTTACCTAGCTTCGTTCTAATTTTTTGGAGTATTTGATAATCGTAGAATTCAGTAGGGAGTTCAGGTAAGCATACCCAAAGGGCAGTGTAGGTTAGCTGGGCATTGGATGCTATGAACTTGGGTTCCCATCGACGGACGGATAGAAAGTGGTTTAATATAAACCAAGGCCCCTGATGAAGTTCCTTGTTCGTATTTTCTTCGTAAAGGAACTTAATGAGGTAGAAATTGCATCCCAAATTTATGAGATGTATTTCCTTTGGTTTCCAAGTATTTGTTAGTTTAGTTTTAAGGATGTGATGTCCCACCGTTTGACCAAAAACCTTGATAATAATGGAGTTTTGCCAAGGCGTATATAGTCTCGCTTTGTCCTCTGCAGTGAGTGGAATGAAGTCGTCGGAATCATATTCATTAATTGTTTCATCCGCGAGATCAACCGATAGCAGTGATATTAGTTGTGTGTTGGATATAAGTAGGTAAGGTGGTGTTAGAGGTAAGTGTTTCGAGGAAATATTTTCGTTGTGGATTGGTGTCCGGTGGGTCAATTTGCATTTGGTTTGGTAGTGGTGGTTGTAGGTCATTGTTGACATTGGTGTTGATGTGCAATTTAGTGCCATGGTGGTTTAGATGATTTGGCAGACTAGTGGAGGGTATAGATGAGGCTGAGTTCATGTGGATATATGGTGGTTTGGGTGGTATGGGCAAAGATGGAGATGTAGTCGGAGTTGGAGAAGGAGATGTCATTCAGAGAAAGGAAAAAAAAAATCGTCCTTCCACGGTTGAGTTGACGTTCAAAAAAGGTGCAAGTGAAACAACACCAAGTACAACTGCTGCAATGTTCATTGCTGAGAGGTGGATATACTGTCATCTTAGGTTTAAAAACATTAATGTAACATAATTATTAGCTATGAGTATGACATACTGTTATGATCTATATAATTGTATTTATTCCATGACTAATTAATTTTCTCAGTAGACTACCAATATTTGTTATAGCATACTATCAGGCAATAATTAAGTATATGTTGTAAATTAGCTATATATGGAATTGGCTGTAAGAGGCCTATTTCTAGCAATGGAACCTAGCTATTTGATAACCCTTAGTATATTATTGTATTTAAGAATCTTAAATGAACATTGATGAACCTAAAGCTTTTCCCAATATTCCTCTATGATTTTAAAATTTTATGGCTGCTCGTGACTGGTTTTCCTCTCACAGGAAAAGAGTAAAAGGAAAATAAAGGATATGTGATTTTTTGCAAGTGAAGGAGTGATAGAGATGTGTAACGGATTTGGTTTAATGGAAGGATGGAGTGGCATAGAATTAATTTACAAGGAACCAAACTCCTAACTCCGATAGAAAAGTTGATCAAAACGCCTTCGGGCCCACGTGCCTGGAATCCGAAAATTTTCAAAGATAAAGTTTATCCATAACCTTAGGAACTCAAATATATAATTTTAACTAAATTCCATACCCAAAATCGTTGTCAAAATTCAAGAACACTAATTTTCTAGGTCTTCCCTCAAACCCCAAGTTTTCTAAAAATTTCATGCTCAAATCCATACATAATTGATATATTTAACTTAAAATGGGTGGAGATAACTTACCTTGTCGATGATGTCACGACCCTAGATCACCAACAGTGAACATGTCATGACGGCACCTGGTCCCTATGACCAGGTAAGCCTATTATTGCGGAAACATAATAGTTGCGTAAAATCAATAGAGAAAATCAAATTAAATATCTAAAGGAAACTGTACCGAATGCTGCTTGGCATGTACAACTCGATAACACAAATCCGAAATAAATTCCCAAAACTCGGAAACTCACGGGCAACACAGGCTACAGAAGTATATAGTATGGCTCCAAAACTCCAGAATATCTAACAACCAGAAAAAAGAAAACTATGTACTATAGATAGAGTAAGAGGGAGACTCGTCGTCCTTCGGACGCAGCAGATCTAGCTCGAAGTTTCCGTAGTCCTCCTGTCTCACTGATAGTGTGCCTGAGTAGAGGTACCTTAATGATCTGCACATGAAAAACATGCGCAGGAAGGGCATGAGTATAACACATCGGTACTCAGTAAGTGCCAAGCCTAACCTTGATTGGGTAGTGACGAGGAAGGTTAGGGCCCTACTGAGACAAAATATAATAATAATAATAATAATAATAATAATAATAATAATAATAATAATAATAATAATAATAATAATTAACAATATAATAATCTGACAGAAATAATAAATACGACAGTGAAATAAGGCAAGTTAATGCGGCAATAACAACTACAAAGACAGAGTAAACACAGAGTAAACACAGTTCAATATCAATGGTACCAATGGGGGTCTACCAGGATACCGTCTTGTAGCCATTTCCCCAACTGTCCAGTGGATCTCTCCGGGATACCATCACGTAGTCCAACTCATGTACCAATATGCAGCGGGGGATCTATTAGGAATCAAACCCACAGTCCCAAAGTAAAAGTGCAGGGGGATCTATCCGGAATCTAACCCGCAGTCCAAAAGTAAACAAACAAGGGAGATCTATCAGGAATCTAACCCGCAGTCCCAAAGTAAAAGTGCAGGGGGATCTATCGGGAATCTAACCCGCAGTCC
>MU746781.1:2480-17736 GCA_026770625.1 Nicotiana glauca
AGAATAAGTCGTTGAAATGACCTCAAATCCCAACTAAATTGGTAACTGAAATAAGATTCAAAGCATGCTCAAATTCGATATATGTTAATAAACACTAATGGAAAAACAGGAATCAATACTTTAAAATAATCTTTGCATATGCTTGCCTATTGGCCAAATTGTAGTGAGATTTAGGTGATTCAAACACCGATTGCCTTATGAACCGTGATGGCTTAATCCATGATAGTAGACTTCAATAATGTTTCTTAGGGTTGTACCTTCAAACTTTAAATAATACGAACAAAGTTGTGAGGACTTAATGAAGTAAGTTGGTTTCAATTAAACCATCATTTGAATATCGTAGTAAGGACGTGGATGTGGTAATTAATTAGGTCTCTTTCTATTAATATATTTAGAGACAAACGAAAGTAGAAAACTATAGATTGCTTTAGAAAATTCTTTAAAACAAACGAGATGAGCCTCGCCAAATAAAACACGAATCGCGGGGCCCTCAAATATGATTATATAAAATTATTAGACTTCGGGATAAGCCGTTTAGCGAATTGCACGGCCTTCCCCAAAATAAAAATGCGTTAGTCACTTTAGGCGCGCTTTTAATAATTTACCTTCCTAAACACGGGTGCACATTTATGTGGCCCAAATCCAAATCTCAACGAAGCCGAAATGTGTTAAAGGCCGCAGGCGTACTGGCACGGTGTGGTCCGAAATACATTTTCACGACGTTGCAATTCTCCTTAAAAATAATAAATAATAAAATCGGGTAATTAGACTTTAAATAATAAATGAGACGAGCCTCGTCCAATGATACACAAATTCCGGGGCCCTCGGTAGGTGGCTATTTTAAATGCTTAGATATCGGGACAGGCCGTTTAGCTAATTTTACGGCTTTCTCAAAATAACGATACGCTAGTCTCCCTATGCGTGCCTTTAATAATGTATTTTCTTAAACTTGGGTGCACATTTATGTGACCCAAATCCAAATCTCGACGAAGTCGAAATGTGTTAAGGGCCACAGGCGTACCAGTACGATGTGGTCCGAAAACACATTTTTCACGACGTTGCAAGTCTTTGTAAAAATAATAATTATAATATTAAAAGCGGTTAAAAGTTAAAATTGGCACATAAGCCAAACCATGTTATAAAATCAGATAATTAAGCCAAATATAACAGTTAAGCGATCGTGCTAGAACCACGGAACTCGGGAATGCCTAACACCTTCTCCCGGGTTAACATAATTCCTTATCCGGATTTCTGGTACGCAGACTGTAATATAGATTCAATCTTTTCCTCGATTCGGGATTCAACCGGTGACTTGGGAAACCATAAATCTCCCAAGTGGCGACTCTGACTTAAATAAGTAAATCCCGTTTCGATTGTCCTTTAATTGGAAAAACTCCCTTCTACCACGCCCTTCGCGGGGTGGGGTAGCGCCAAAAGGAGGTGTGACAACCAACATGATCCTTTGCAGAAGCTTCGCCAACCACGCGATCGTTAACCTGCTAACGGAAAATAACCCACATGTGGAAATAACTTTGCGACACCTTCCAAATGCTGTTGCACATGATGCAATCACTATGACATCGACAACCAAATCCTGAGTCCAAGCTCACTCTCTAGCTGCACCAGTCCGTTCACTCCTCGTGGACATCAATTAAATATGCGGCAACACCTTTCCAAATTCAGAGTTATGCTGCGTCCTTCTTTATTTCAAGCAGCTCCTTCCCGCTATACCAAATCTCCTGCCGCATAATGGCCCATACTTCAATTTATATCCGCAGACTTCAATGGCCAGTTGCTAAAATCCCATATCATTCCAAACTCCCTTAAGGTGCATAGTTTTCCCCTTACCAAGCCCCTACACAGCTCCGCTGCTCTCACTTTGGACAATCTCACTTTTTTAAACCACTGCTCTGCCTACGCTCCCTAAGTCTAGCCCTTTAGAAGTTTAAAATTCCGCCTGGCACTTTCTATATGTCCTTCTCACCTTTTGTTGCTCAGTCGTTGTCTTAATAAAATTTATCTTCATAGCGCTTGAATCCACAATTTGCTACTAACTCCAAACTTTTCTGAAGGTCATCTTTCTCAAACCGCCATATTGAAATACTGATTCAATCCAGAACTACCGCACCCTGTGATATCTGATAGTTGTATCTCCAATAATATTTCATAATATCTTTCCCTAAGGCGAATTGTAGCAAATCATAATACCGACAAACTTAATGCATTCAATTAGGATAGCAACACCCCCACATAGAGGAGAACTCCACCACATTTGCAATTACCACGTTTCATTACTTCCACCAGTCCACATCTGACCATCCATAGTTCGATTGTCTTTCCCCTACTGGGAATAAAATACTGAATCCCTTTGATTACACACTGAGTAAACCTCCCTTCAATTCATTCACTACCCCAACACGTGGGCAAATACCCTACCATCACAACAACACTACGGAATAATCGCTCATAAGCATTATGGCAACCTGTGCCTAGCCTCAAGGCTCTTAGAAGTTCTGTTACTGAGCTGAAATAATAGAATATCCTTCAATAAGGCGACCATAATAGTAAAATAAACTATATCGGGAGAATCATCTCGCACCACATTTGTAGTGCCATTTCAATTCTTCAACTTTTGATTTATAACAAGCGCTCGCGTAAGATTGAGCAAGAAGAAATCAAAGGCATAAGCCTCAAAAGAATTGAAGCGCACGATAAGGAAATCAAGAAAGGAAGTACTCCTAACATACATGTAGCCTCCCGAGGATAAGTACAGACGTCTCCGTACTGATCCGCGAGACTCTACTAGACTTGCTCATGACTCGTGAGACCGACGAGAACCTAGTGCTCTGATACCATCTTGTCACGACCCAAAATCCACTAAGGGTCGTGGTACCACCGGACACCTCTATTAGGCAAGCCAACTAAATTATCAATTAAATTTTCTTTTAATACCTTTGAAAAACTAGGATTTTTCCTTCCATTTTTTATAATTAAAACAATCTCTACTTCAATTCAAATTAAGTAATAACTACTAGTACGCATCTTTCAAAAACCTTCCCAGAACCCGGTGTCACAAGTGCATGAGCATCTATTGATAAGGAAAATAAAATACAACATCTTTCTGAAATATAGTGGACAGGGAATAAATATAAAAATGCTGAAAGGAACAAAATTAGTTACGGGTCGCCTCTAACAATGCAGCTCACCTAGTCCCAAAATCATCTGCGGTGCTACGCCTAGTAGGCTGCTACAGATGCCTATACTTGTGCAACAAAAATGCACAGACGTGTAGTATGAGTACGTAACGAGTATCCTGCCGAATCCCGAAGGGGTAGAGACGATATGGTCAACTTTGACAATCTCTAATGGTCCAATAATGATTCGTCCTTAATATAAATTGAACAGTGGAATTATTTTAAAAACATGATTTTAATCCAAATAGAGGAAACAAGTAAACACGTAATTCTTTCATAGGAAAATTTTTGGAATTCCTTTTTAAATATAATCCAAATATTTTTAAGCCATAAAAGGGCAATGATAACTTAATTAAGTTCAGGCAGCAACACAAGCATGCGCAAATCACAGTAAGGCGATGGCCCGATCAACCAGAAATAAATTTGCATTTGCCGAGGGTTAATGGCGCACCTATGGATACATCTATTTATCTGCCGAGGCGTTCAGCCTGTTACAAATTAAACACACACAGACAGACTATCAGTCAAGAAGTCAACATGGAGCAATTATCCAAGAAAAACCAATTCTCTTTAATAATTTGAGAAAACGACGCTTAAGTCTTTTTAAAAATCCATTTATTAATTTAATGTGATTTAAGAAATTCAAACCACTAATGGGTTCACAATTAATTCAAATATAACATGCTTTTGGGTCCTAGACTACCCGGCCAATAGCATAATAGTAGCTACGCACTGACTCTCATCACCTCATGCGTACGTAGCCCCCACAAATAGGAGCACATAGCCAATTTAACTTACCTATGGCGAAAATTCTGCCTCACAAGATTAGAAAGGAGACTCACCCCGCTCCAAATATCCATAAATAGCCTCCAAGCCTTCCCGATGACTCGAATCGTTGCCAAATGTTCTGAAACTATCCAAATAATGGAAAACTATGAGAATATACTCAAATACTTGTTAACAATTTAAATTATACAAATCCCCAACTCCGCTTAGTGAAATGACCAAAATGCCCTCAGGCCCACGTGCCTGGATTCCGAAAATTCTCGAAGATATACACTACCCATAGCTTCACTAGCTCAAATATATAATTTACTCCTAATTTCATGCTCAAATTCGTGGTAAAATCCAATTTATCAAGTTTCAATGTTTTCTTCCGAAAATCTCAATTTTTCCCACAATTTTCATGCCTTATTCGATGATATGATCTTGCATTTAACTTGGAAATGAGTAGGCGTAACTTACCTTAACATAAATAACAAAACCCCCCTTTGAAGCAATCCAAAACTCGTCCCAAGCCATGAGAAAATTTGAGAAATAAACTCAAATCACGATTTAAAACAACCTTTCTGCCTCCACGTATTTCTGCATCTGCGGTCCATTGACCGCTTCTGCGGTTTCCCTGGACCACCTCCCTTTCGCTTTTGCAACGCACCTTTCGCGGATGCGGTCCCGCTTCTGCGTAACTTTGACCGCACACTACTGGAATTTTGACCTATGGCAACGGCTGCAAAACCGTTGTTGTAGATCTATTGGAACAGTTTAGGGCCTCAGGTCGCGTGCCAATAGATCTATTGCAATGGTTTTGATGCAACGGTTTAAAAACTGTTACGATAGACTGTTGTGGCAACGAACTTATACCCGTTAGGAGAACTTAGTCTATTGCAACGATTATTTCTTGGCAAATGCGACGTTTCTTAACCGTAGCTATATACGTTAATACAACGACTATTGGGCTTATTGTAACGGGTAAAAATACTATCGCGGCATTTTTATGAGACTGTAGCAACAGTCAAAAAGGCTATTGCAACGGTTATTAAGATCTACTGCTACGATTTTTTTAGGCTATTGCTGCGGTTATTAAGATCTATTGCAATGATTTTTTAAGGCAATTGCAATGTGCTAATAAAGAAACAATATACACAAATTTATTTAAATCACAAACAGAAACTATCAAAAATAAAATCATAATCTAACAACTCAAAATATTTAAAGGTATTATACATAAAAGTAAAATATACAATAGTGTTTACAAATGCAAAATTAATATACATAAGATTGCAAAATGTTCAAATGATTTCCAGAACATATGAAGTTTTAACAATAATCAACCAACACTCTAAGTAAGGTCCTCACTATTTAAGTCTACCCTTTGTTCATTTGCTCCACCTACAAAAGATACACAAAAAAGTAAGCAAAATTTTTAAAAAGAATCTGTTTGATGTCAAACACCAAGATCAGGACCATCTTTCATCATACTATAAGTCAATTGAATGCCACTAATAGTAAAACAAAGATTGAGATAGATATGACAAAACTCACAAATATCAGAATACATAAAACATAATACATAAAAATAACTACAATTTAACATTTTAAAAATAACTTAATAAAGAACTAGATCTCTCTTTAACCAAATGGAGCAATCGGAATATATTGTCAATAAAATTTCTTAATTCCTCATGGATTTAATATGCTTGGTAGTAAGATGTCTATAGTCATTTCAAGAACATCATCAAACAGGGTGCATGCGATGTGCGTTGCTGTAATAGTGACATCCATTCATTGACATAATATTCAAAGTAGCGACAAGAAAGAAAATAAAAAAGGAAAAGAGTGGAATTTCACAATTCCAGATCCACCTTAAGAGCCATAAAACTAAAAATTAAATAAGAAAAGCATTTAAATCTTTTAAATCTAAAATGGCCTATCAAAATCAACTATTCACCGTTACACTCAAATTTGACAAACAAGATCAAACACCATATAGTAATTTCTTCTACAGCTATTTTATAAAACCTATTTTTTTTTAATGGAACCTCAACTCATTACTTTCTTGACAATGTGTAGGTTCTTCTCCCATCTATTTTACCTTTGATTGCAATACCAAGAAATGAATATATATTTCATAATTGAAGAGGAACACAAAAAAAATTAAGTTTGGTTACCCAAAAAATTATATTTCTATCTACCAAATATGCAAAATCATGAATGTAGGTTTAATTTCCAAGCATGCATTATAAATTAGAGACAATTACTTAGATGAATTATCCAATAGAATAGAAAAATTAACATATACCCACCAAAGTCTCATTAAAAATAATCCAGTACATTAAACCTACATAGAAGACATACCAAAGTTGTAAAACCATTGATATAAAGAACGCAATTAAAAGAAAGCATACTTCAAAGCTCACTACATAGAAGACATACTATTCCTGTGAGGTTCATACTAAAACCTAGAATCATGTAAGGAGCAACTTCAGTAATATGACACTGTAAATTTATATTTATGGGGTAAATGTAGTTCCCAGGTCAATTTAGAATGGAAACTTTTCAAATACTTGGAGAAGGAATGTTGTTACTGCAACCAAAAAATTAAAGGCATCATGTTTTACCAAAACATAATAGATTCCATAATACAACCAATAGCAAATAATTAACAAGTGCAACAAAGTTTTTTTTTAATGCAGAAACATTATTAATGATGAGAGAATAATCTTAAACTGCAACTTTAATTAAAGTTTTCATACAGCATTTCAAAAGCTAGGTATCTCAAATGCAAACTTATAAAAGCCAGTGCGGGGAACATGAGTTGCTCTCCAGTTTGCATTTACATATTTTTAAATGCATTGGCAGAATTTTCTACAGTAGAATCTAGCCTTTTAATTTAGATACTAGGTTCTGGTTTGCAGTTGTTTACAACTCATTTTAGTAGATCAAACTTTGCCTAGACTTTTGAGACAGTTCTTAAAAACTACATATAGTTCAGTGGGATGTAATGCCAACTGCGTACATTAATCATATAGTAGATATAAAAGCGAAAAACAAAAAAAGTTTGTCAAATAGAAATATTTCATTGATCATGAGGTCACAAGTTCAAGCCGTGAAAACAACCTAGCTCTTTCAGAAATACAGGGTAAGGTTGCGTACAATAGACCCATGTAGTCCGGCCCTTCCCCGGACCTCGCGCAAGCAGGAACTTAGTACATTGGGCTACCCTTAATAGCATGATAGCTAGCTGATACATTGTTGGAATATTTGTGTTCAACTTCTTTTACAGACTGCACATGAAAGTCTACTTGCCTACTGTATACTTGTAAAACCATAATATCTGTTTAACGAAAGAACAAAGGCACAGACGCCAAGAGATGAAAGAACATTTAAAAAAAAAACTAACATATAGTACTTTGGAGATCAAGAAAAGATTGATCTTGGAAACTATCAAGCTTATCAGTTCCTGCTGAAACATCACCATTGGGAAACATTTCACAAACCAGCAACAAAATTATAGAGTTTACTACTAGAAATGCATCAAACTTCAAATCATGTGCATTTTTTATTATGGCATTTTATATAGAAGGAATATGAATACATATCGCTAACTAAAGAATGTGATCATGGCAACAACAGACATCAAACATTTAAGCGCTTTTATATAAAGCACCAGTTTAACAACTCCAAAATCATGGCATTTTAACTCCCTACACTAAGTTTGGATAATAATTACACAGACTATTAAGTCTGTAACAATTCAAATTAAAAGGTCAAGTAATCTGAATTCAATGTCACAATGTACTGAACAGATAACTATCAATTTCAAATTCAAAGAAAATGGAATTAAGGAAACTCACCTTGCATCCTTAGTGTGTGGATGACAATAATAGCCAACATAATTATCCAAGTCTTGAATAGTGGCCTCAAAATCACCAAAGTAAAGACTTTCTCTCGAAAAGCCTTTGCTCAACTGATACAAATTTTTCTACTACAGCCAAAAAGGTAAATGGCAAGAAGAAACTTCAAATAAGTTGAGTGAGGCAATTCAACAAACAATGTGGGTGCACAATCCACTTTATGATCCGGTCATTTATATACCTTAAATTTTCCATAAAAGGGTTTAATACTTCACTTATTAGCCATGACGCATGTGCAAATCTGAAGAGTATATTTATACTGAAGATATGAATGTAATTGAGAGGAAGGCAGAGAAACTGAAACAGCCATAGACTAAGAACGGTGAAGGAGAATGGAATTAGAAGTGAAGTACTGAAGTATAACCCAAACATTTTTTAAATTATCATGTCTTTTTTCACTTTGTACATAAAGAGAAACACGCCTTTTTCTCATAGAATTAGATTTTTTGTATCTATCTTTTTCTTTGTTTATTCAATGGTTTCTCTGCATCTGGACTTTAAGCTTTGGGAGTGGTTGTACTTCAAAACACACACACAAAATTAAGCATCAAACAAATACAAAACCAAAATCCCACATTAAGGAAGCTGACAGAAACATAGAAATTTAAACAAAAATACAAAAAAACAACCCACGAGAAACCAGCCCAGAAATTTGAACAAAAAATAAAAAAAACCAACCCAGAAATTTAAACAAAAACAAATTAAAAAAGCTGCTAAAAATTTAGCCTTCAACCATGAGCATATACTCAAGTTGAGACCCACTTTCAAGATTGATATACCCAATTGATTAATTCATGAATGAGGCCCAAAGTTAAGAGCCACACGAGTTAAGAAACTTTTGCAATAAGAATATATTTACCGATTTAGATTTCGAGAAACTCTAAAGGATTAGCACGCCGCCTCCGGTGTGGCCGATTATGGATGAGATATTGACTATAGAGGAGATCGTCGATCGGCGGAATGCAAGAGATTGTCGATTATGGTGGAGGCTGAAGGAGATTGTCGATCAGAAATTACTTGCACGCTAAAATGACTTAGGGTTTACATATATTTGGTATTTTATTAGATATAAAAACTAAAAAATAAAAATTGAAAATTAGATTGTGGGCCCCTCTCATTTTAGCGGGTATAGAAAATTTGGGTAAAAAAAAAAGAGGGAAATGAATGACCGTAACAATTTATCCAACTGTTGCCACAACTTTATTTATTGCTACGGTTATATAAGCCGTTGCCATAAATATCTCTATCGGAACGGTTTCAAACCTATTGCAACGGTTCAGTTGCTAAGTGTCCCGGTAGCTCCAAAAAATATTTGTAACGGTTAAAACCGTAAGAATACAGCGTCTATAGCAACGGTTACTGAACCGTAGAAATTAAAATCGTTGCCGTAGCTCCAATTTCTAGTAGTGGCATCTGCAGTCCTCTCCATAATGCCCTCTTCCGCTTCTGCGACTTCTTTTCCACAGATGCGGTCCCGCTTCTTTGAAACCTTGACCGCATCTGTAGTCCCAGCCTGGCCACCCCAAACCGCTTCTGCGGTTCCTTCCTCACTTCTGCGGGGCTGCTTCTACGGTTCCATTTCCGCAGAAGCAGAAATACCAATAACCAGCAAACTCCAGCCTTCCCAAAATTCCATTTTCGATCCGCTAACCACCCGAAATCCACCCGAGATCCCCGGGACCTCAACTAAACATACCAACCAATCCCAAAACACATTACGGACTTGCTCGAGGCCTCAAATCACATCAAACGATGCTAAAATCATCCATCGGCCTCCAATCCAAGATTTATGAACCTTGAAATTTCCAACTTTTATTTCCGACGTTTAAACCTATTAAATCACGTCTGATTGACCTCAAATGTTGCACACAAGTAATATTTAACATTACGGACCTACTCCAACTTCCGGAATAAGATTCTGAACTCGATATCAAAAAGTCCACTTTCGGCCAAACATCTCAAAAACCTTCAAATTTCTACCTTTAGCCAAATGGCTTCAAAATGACCTACGGACCTCCGAATTGACTTCCGATCACGCTCTCAACTCCAGAATCACACTACGGAGCTACTCCTAGTCTCGAAATTTCAAACGGACATTGATAACACGTAAATCCACTTCACACCAAACTTATGAAATTTCTTCCAAAATTCTCACTTCCACAGTAGACGCCAAATTGCTCCCAGGTCATCCAAAACCCGATTCGGGCATACGCCCAAGTCCGAAATCATCATACAAACCTGCTGGAATATTAGATCTTTTTTTTGAGGTTATTTACTCAAAATTCCTGTCGTAGACATTTTCTCCAACTTAAGGCCTCTAAAATGAAAATTCTTATTTAAATCTAACTCCGATCTTCCTGAATTTCAATTCCGACCATACGCACAAGTCGATATACCTAAAATGAAGCTTCTCATGGCTTTAGACCGATGAACGACGTGCTGGAGCTCAAAACGACCTGTCGGGTCGTTACATTCGATGATTTAAAAATTGAGATCGAGAATTTGAAAAGAGATATTAAATCTCTTAAACAAAATCAGATGATTAACAATAATCGAATTACTCAGTTAGAGAAAGATACTTCTCCACCGGACCTTTTATCTAGAGGTCTTTCTACTTCTTCTAAAGGAAAAGAGATCATTTCTAATAATATTTCTGATTTATTTTTAGGAATGATGTAGTTTATTAGTGCTCATAAATGGTACATTAAATGATCCATTTTAAATGATAATACTTTTGCAATAACTGATATAGCTATGATTGATAGCGGAGCTGATGTTAGTTGCATTCAAGAAGGGTTAATACCAACCAAGTATTTTCAGAAAACCAATCATTTGGTAAAATCTGCTTCTGGGCATGCTTTAAACATAGAGTACAAATTGCCTAATACCCATATTTTCCAAAATAAGGTTTGTATTCCTCATTTCTCTTTTTTAGTAAAAAATTAGTTATACCCTCCAATTATGGTTGGAACTCCTTTCGTTAATGCTGTTTTTCCTTTAACTAACCTAGATGGAAAAGGATCTAGTGCTAATTATCAGAATAAATGGATAGGTTATTCTTTTGTTAAATATCCCGTAACTAGAGATATTAATGCATTGATTGATATGTGTGACGACCTGGCCCGTTGTCACATGAGTTACCGCCCTGTTTTCCCATATTATATTATTCTATGCTTTAATATCAGTATTTGAATGAATCAGATAGAATTGAATTGGTTTTAGTTGAAAATGAGGCACTTAGCCTCTTAGAAGGAAGCTTGTTTTGGAAAAGTCAACTGGAAGTTGACTATATAGTTAGAAGACTCGGATGTGAATTTTGGTTATTTGGTTAGCTTCGGGGGATGATTTGTGACTTAGGAGTGAATTCGAAATTGAATTTGGAGTTCCGGTGTAGAATTAGGCTTGAATTGGCGAAGTTGGAATTTTGGCGAATTCCAGTTGATAGGTGAGATTTTGATCCGAGAGTTGGAATGGAATTCCGAGAGTTGCAGTAGCTTCGTTAGGTGAGTTTGGATATGTCTGCAAATTTTTAGGTCATTCGGACATCGTTTGGTCGGGTTTTTGATCGAAAGTGCATTTCGGAAGTTTTTTAAGAAACTTAGGCTTTGATTTGATGAAAATTGAGGATTTTGATGTTAACGATAGTGTTTTGATGAATCGAGCAAGTTTGGATAGGGTATTAGATCAAGTCTATGCTTTTAGTTGAGGTCCCTGGAGCCTCGGTGTGATTTCTGGTGGTTAAACAGTGAAGTTGGATGGTTGTTGCAGGTCTGGTGTATCTGGCTTCTGGTATTTCCGCATCTGCAAAAAAGGAGCCGCATAAGAGGTTCTGGAGATGTGGCTATGGTATCACAAAAGCGGTCCTCGAGGGGGCCTGGCATTTTCGCAGGAGCGGAAGTCCTTCCGCAAAAGCGGCTCATATGGATGCAGAAGCGGTCCCGCATAAGCGGACAATTCATCGCAGAAGCGGTTGAGGGGAAACTGCATAAGCGGGCCTTTAGTCGCAAAAGCGGCACCTGGAGGATTTAAGTGAAAACCGCATAAGCGGTAGCGGGACTGCAGAAGCAAAAATTTGCTGAAGGGTTTTAATGAAACAGTGTTCACGAATTTCAGAAGTTAAGAAAACATTTGAGACTTCAGGAAGAGTCAATTTTGGGCGATTTGGAGAGGATTCGAAGGGGATTCCATCAGGTACGAATTTATATACTCGAATAATGTTATTATGGTGTAAAAACATGAAATAATCACTGAAAATCCAAGGATTTAAGGGGTGAAAATGGAGGTTAGGGCTTGAAACCTAAGAAAGTGTAAACTTGGAATTTGAGGGGCCAAATGGACTCCGATTTTGAGGAATTTGATGTGGGTAGACTCCTGGCGAGACGAGGAGTCCAGTAATGTGAATTTCGTAATTTTTTGAGATGTGGGCCTAGGGCTCGGGTTTTGCTAGTTTCGAGATTTTTGATATTTTTCGATTATTTTCGATTGGGTATTGTTCCCTTAGCATATTGTAATGCATTCGCTCTGATTTTGGTTAGATTCGACGTGCGTGGAGGCCGAATTAAGGGGCAAAGGCATCGCGAGATAGAGATTTCAACGGTTCGAGGTGAGTAATACTTGTAAATGATATCCTGAGGGTTTGAAACCCCGGTTTTGCACATCGTAGTGCTGTATTGTGGTGGCTTGCATGCCAGGTATGAGCGTGGGGTAGAGTACCGTCGGAGATTGTGACTTGGTCCATCCCGGTTGTTAATTTTACTGCGTGATTGACTGAAAACTACTTGATGTTATCATGATTTGGGCTGATCGCCATGTTTTGGGCTTCGTGCCGATTATTTGGATCCCTTAGGGATAATTGTCACTGTTTCCATGATGCTTAGCATGTTTTCACGATATTAGTCATGAGTTAAACACTGTCTCGAAATGATTAGTAAATTTCTAAAGTCTTAAACACTTAAGCTATAATTCCTAATAATTGGAATTGAAAATGTTAAACTTGACTGTGCCTGTGTGGCTTACATGCATATATCTGGACTTAGTGTGGATCGGGCTGCGCACCGCAGCAGTTTCGCATGTGCATTTCTGGACTGATGATGGATCGGGCTGCACGCCGCAGCGGTGTGATATTGATATTGCGCTTGGGTTATAGGAGCCCCTCCGGAGTCTTAACCCCAACAGTGATCGCGGGTATCCAAATGGATCGGGCTGTACGTCGCAGCGGTCATGTTCATTGCATTGCATTCACGCATTGGTTCCTCTTTGTACTATGTGGCATGACATTTAGCACTCTCACATCATTGACATCCATGCTATTTCTTACACTGTGTACCAGATACCCTGGTGTTATTTGTAAATAGAGTGTTGTGCCCGAGGGGCTGACTTGTGCGCGGACTTGCACTACCTGATATCGCATTCATTTGCTTAATGTTGGAAAAAGAATACTTTCAAAAGATATTTTTAAACCGAGCTAGATGTTTCTAAAGGATTTTCACGATTTTTCTATTTCGTTCAAGAGGTTGTACTGTACTATATAGCATGATGGAGTGTTCTTACATCATTTCTTACCGCTCAGTTATTATTTACACTTATTACCACTGAGTTAGAAGTACTCACTTTACTCCCTGCACCATGTGTGCAGATCCAGGTATCTCGGGAGTTTAGCTGAGCTTTTGCTGATTTCAGAGTTTGTCCGGAGTTGTCGAGGTAGCTGCCTGACGTCCGCAGGACCCGACTCCTCCCCTGTCTCTTTTATTATCTTTCCGCAGTTTTGAGTCATTGTATCATTTGGAGTCTTGTCACACTGTATTGTTAAAGGCTCTAGACTCATGACCCCCAGGTCTTTAGGAGTATATTCTGTGTTATCGTGATATTCAACTTAATCTTTTAGCTTCATTGTTGTTAATGATATTTAAATAAATGGTTTTTGAGCTTCATGCTCGGGTTGAGAGTGTAATTGGTCGGGCTTGCCTAGCAATTATGTTGGGCGCCATCACGACCGGGATTGGGGTCGTGATAAGTTGGTATAAGAGCCTAGGTTACTAGGCCTCATGAGTCATGAGCCGGATAGTAGAGTCTCGCGGATCGGTACAGAGACGTCTGTATTTATCCTCGAGAGGCTGCAGAACCTTTAGGAAAAACTTCACTGTCTTGGAATTCTTATCGTGCGTACTTGATTCAGCTAGAGATGTAACTCTTGAAATTCCTTCCACACGTCTGTATGCGCACATGAGTGCTCGGTATTATAAGTGCCCTGATGGCTTGTGATTCCCTGATCGAGGGGCGAGATTTGATCCCGTGATTTCGATGTTGGGCCAGTCTGGAGGACTTGAGGTCGGATCTTGCCTATGTCCTGAGCAGTAAGGTGCTGATTGTGTGAGTAAGTGTTCTAAATTTATATGTTCGATATTGTCCCTATTAGCCGGAATGGCGGTTTGGTATTCATGTGATGAGATGTTATTATATGTCTTGGTAGTGACGAAGGAGTCTGCAGGATAGTAGATGAACTGTTATGTGGTTCGATTTCTATTGTAGTTTGTTGTGTAGCCCTAAGTTATGGGTGCGTGAAGAATATTTTCGTGTTTCCTAGTTGGGAAGTAAAGTACACTACATGTGGCGACATGAGTTCAGAATCAGGAAGACTTAATTGATGTGTTATGTGTAAGATGGTGGAAGGTGTGCTGAAATACTAAATTGAGGTGAAGTAGGTGGGTTATCTCCTGCAGAGTTTCTTAAGGGGTATGATTCTTATGTGCATTATTAGAAGATCTCATGTGTAATTGAAAGGTACGTGTTGTAATTTGAAAATTTGGGTCGCTTTAGGAAGTGGACTCCGCTGATGTAGGGATGAATGCGAGATTTGTAGAGGATTTCAGTATCCTAGGATCTGTGTTTTCATAAACTAGTAGACGATTTGAGTTTAATCTCGCTATAATATTGTGGCATCTTTAGAGTAAAAGTATTATGGGTTCTTAAATGTGTCCTGATAGATGGCTTCGAGCCAAGTTGGGGAGGTTGTTGTTGATTAGCTGATTGCACGGTTATGCGCTATGTTGGTTCCTTCTCAAGGAATGCTAGCGGATCAGTTCTGGTTAGAGAAATTGAGTCGAGGATGGCACAAGTAAAGCAAAATTTTGATAAAGGTTATATGGTACTTCGTATATGTGTGAAGACAATAGGATGTCTTGAGCTGTTGTTGATAAAGAATGCTCAGTGTGTAGAAAAGTAAGATGTTCGTTGAATTGGAATGAGATCATATCCTACGGTGTCAGAGTGCTAATAAGGCACGAGTGGTTCTGTTCGTTAAGTCAAGTAATTTGCAGTTGGAATAGGAGTGAATGACTCTCGAGAATGGTTTTATTGTGTTCAAGATTT
>MU746781.1:18463-39820 GCA_026770625.1 Nicotiana glauca
ATGGAGTTGGCAGAGATGTTCTTGTTGGGTTTTACCGTGGTTTGAAGATGAGTATATTTCTTATAGGTATGCGAAGCATGGAGTGTGTAATGATTTTTCTTCTAAATAGAATCAATGAAATTTCTCGACTAGTCGAGTGCGTCGATGTCTGCACGGAAGGGAGATAAAAGTTCTCATGCTATCCTAATGTGGTATGGTATATGTGAGATGTTGTGGAGGATTGGGATTTGTATGTGTAAGGCTCGGTGCAGTCCGGAATGGAAAGTCATTAAATTCTTAAGCAGCACGGGCAGCGGCAGGTGATTAAGAATTGATCTTCAGATGATTTGGGTGAATGATCCTGATATGACAAGGAAACGGTGTTGCTAACCATAGTGATTTGACAAGGGTATATGTTTCAGAAAAAGGGCAATGTGATTAGGTTGACGGCACTTCGGTAGTGTTGCAGCATTTTTCTTGATAGATCGACTGTTGATATCTGAGTGTGTTTGATGGCACAGGAGAATTTTAGAATATCTTCGAAGAATGACTGTGAGTTCTCATGTTCAGGCTATGTAGTGGTTGTGGATAGTGTGTAATGGTACCGTTAGCGGCTATTAGGATTGGAGGCCCGAGTGGGTCCTTTTTTGTTTGTATGTTCGATTTTGTATTTGATGCTGAGCTGTAGACTGGTTGTCGCAATGTGGGTTGTTCTAGATTATTGTTCTATGGGCTATGTTGGAAATGCCATCTGTTACGTGGCGAGGTGCATCGGATTATGATATAGCAGAGCCGTTGGTATTCCAAAAATCAGCGGACGGTTGGGAAGGATTGCTTTCCTTAATTGGGCCTTTGTGACGGATATCAGTATAGAGGTTTTTACCATTGATTCAATTCCGGTATTGAGAGACTTTTTCGGATGCGTTCCTTGTGGCCGGGCATGTCGCTGGGCGAGACTGTGGATTTCGGTATTGATTCAGTGTCGGGCACCGTATCGTACGGCTCTAGCAAGAGTTATAAAAAGTGGAAGGAGCAACTTAAGGCTTTTTGGCATTGAGTTTGTTGCAAGGCCGATGTGGCTATGTATTCAGATTGAGATGGCTTGGTTGGCCCTGATATGTATTGTTGAGGGATAGGTTTAATCTCTCGTTATTGAGCTTGTTAGTGATATGGGGAGATCTATGAGATTCTTTTTCGGTGGTGTGAGGCGTTATGATTTTCGGATTGTGCTTGAGTTTTTTAGCTTACAACGCTATATGTAGATATTGTTAGGCACTCAGTATTTTGTTGTAATGAGCAAATTTGGCTCGACGTACATCTCCCTATGTGAGATATATGTATGGATCGGGTGGCACGCCGCCATGGGTATGTTATCTGGATCGGGTTGCATGCCGCAACAGTGTGATGTTGAGAATAGTTTTCCATATGTTACTTGGTATATCTTGCTTCATGGCTTATGAAGAAAATCTATATTAGGTGTTGCTCGGTGAATGACGCATCGGTTACGTCCTTTCAGGATTGAAGGGTGTATATTACTTACTTTACTGTGGGTGTGATGGATTGCTTGGTTTCGGACATCAATCTGTGCGTGGCTGTCTATTTTGAGCATAACGACTCGAGGTACTTCATGTGTAACAGTGTTTAGATAAGATCGTGCATTGTAGCGAGGCTACGTGGAGATTAGATCCTTCAGGGTAGATACAAGTATTCTATTTCTATGATATGGGACAGGGTCCCAGCATTGTGTTGTGATGGTACTGAGGAGTTTGAGTTACAGCTCTTTTGTTTGAGTCATTTGTCATGATTTGAGTATGTTCAGACCGCCCATCATTTGGTGCGTGGATTATGCAATTTGTGGCTTAGGCCTATGATGAGGTGTCATATCACCAGAGTGGTGCGTTGAATTTGAGGTGATCATTGGAGTCATTAATAAATGCAAACAGATGTGTTTTCAGCTGAATAGAAGGTCCATATCGAGGTTTGGCCCGAAAATCTGTTGTGGTATTAGTCAAAAGTGGAATGGTTTCATGAATGGTTGACTGAGGAATGGTTACGGTTTGCTGTATGTTTCATTATCATTGATAGGATATGAAGTGATGGAATAAGCTTTTAGCTAATAAGAGGTTCTGATTCTGGTTATAATTTCGGAAGGTGCTATGTCGTTCTACGGTCTATAGTCTAAATGAACTGTGAAATTTCAGTTGTGTTGTATTATCGGATCTATACAAGATAGGGTGATGTGGGATCACCCTAGGTAAATGCTTGGTAAGGTCATTCAGCTATTGGTTGGCTTCTAGTACAACTCCGGGCACGCTCAAGGACAAGCGTTTGTTTAAGTTGGGGAGGATGTGATGACCCGACCCATTGTCACATGAGTTACCACCCTGTTTACCCCATATTATGTTGTTCTATGCTTCAATATCAGTATTTGAATGAATCAGATAGAATTGAATTGGTTTTAGTTGAAAATAAGGCACTTAGCCTCTTAGAAGGAAGCTTGTTTTGGAAAAGTCAACCGGAAGTTGACTATATAGTTAGAAGGCTTGGATGTGAATTCCGGTGATTTGGTTAGCTTCAGGGGATGATTTGTGACTTAGGAGTGAATTTATAATTGAATTTGGAGTTCCGGTGTAGAATTAGGCTTGAATTGGCGAAGTTGGAATTTTGGTGAATTCCGATTGATAGGTGAGATTTTGATCCGAGGGTCGGAATGGAATTCCGAGAGTTGCAGTGGCTTCATTAGGTGATTTTGGATATGTCTACAAATTTTCATGTCATTCAGACATCGTTTGGTCGGGTATTTGATCGAAAGTGCATTTCGAAAGTTTTTTAAGAAACTTAGGCTTTGATTTGATGAAAATTGAGGATTTTGATGTTAACGATAGTGTTTTGATGAATCGAGCAAGTTTGGATAGGGTATTAGATCATGTCCGTGCTTTTGGTTGAGGCCCCAGGGGCCTCAGTGTTATTTCGGGTGGTTAAACATTGAAGTTGGATGGTTGTTGTAGGTCTGGTGTATCTGCCTTCTGGTATTTCCGCTTCTGCGAAAAAGGAGCCGCATAAGCGATTCCGCAGATGCAGCTATGATGTCACAGAAGCGGTCCTCGAGGGGGCCTAGCATTTTCGCAGGAGCGGAAGTCCTTCTGCAAAAGCGGGTCCGCATAAGCGGACAATTCATCGCAGAAGCGGTTGAGGGGAAACCGCATAAGCGAGTTTTTAGTCGCTAAAGCGGCATCTGGGGGAGTTAAGTGAAAACCACATGAGCGTTCATATGGACGCAGAAGCGGTCCCGCATAAGCGGTAGCGGGACCGCATAAGCAAAAATTTGCTGAAGGGTTTTAATGAAACAGTGTTCGCGAATTTCAGAAGTTAAGAAAACATTTGAAACTTCGGGAAGAGGCGATTTTTGGCGATTTGGAGAGGATTCGAAGGGGATTCCATCAGGTATGAATTTACAGACTCGAATAATGTTATTATGGTGTAAAAACATGAATTAATCACCGAATATCCAAGGATTTAAGGGGTGAAAATGGAGGTTAGGGCTTGAAACCTGAGAAAGTGTAAACTTGGAATTTGAGGGGTGAAATGGACTCCGATTTTGATGAATTTGATATGGGTAGACTCGTGGCGAGACGAGAAGTTCAGTAATGTGAATTTTGTAATTTTTTGAGAAGTGGGCCCGAGACTCGGGTTTTGCTAGTTTCGAGATTTTTGATATTTTTCTATTGTTTTTGATTGGTTATTGTTCCCTTAGCATATTGTAATGCATTCGCTCTGATTTTGGTTAGATTCGACGCGCGTGGAGGCCGAATGGAGGGGCAAAGGCGTCGCGAGCTAGAGATTTCATCGGTTAGAGGTGAGTAATACTTGTAAATGATATCCCGAGGGTTTGAAACCCCAGATTTGCACATCATAGTGCTGTATTGTGGTGACTTGCACGCCAGGTATGAGCGTGGGGTAGAGCACTGTTGGGGATTGTGACTTGGTCTGTCCCGGTTGTTCATTTTACTGCGTGATTGACTGAAAACTACTTGTTGTTATCATGATTTGGGATGATCGCCATGTTTTAGGCTTCGTGCCGATTATTTGGATCACTTAGGGATTATTATCACTGTTTCCATGATGCTTAGCATGTTTTCAAGACATCAGTCCTGAGTTAAACACTGTCTCGAAATGATTAGTAAATTTCTAAAGTGTTAAACACTTAAGCTATAATTCCTAATAATTGGAACTGAAAATGATAAACTTCACTGTGCCTGTGTGGCTTACATGCATATATCTGGACTGAGTGCGGATCGGGCTGCGCACCGCAGCAGTGTTGCATGTGCATTTCTGGACTGATGATGGATCGGGCTGCACGCTACAGCGGTGTGATATTGATATTGCGCTTGGGCTGTAGGAGCCCCTCCGGAGTCTGAACCCCCCAAGTGAGCGCGGGTACCCAAATGTATCGGGATGTACGCCGCAACGATCATGTGCATTGCATTGCATTCACACATTGATTCCTGTTTATACTATGTGGCATGACATTTAGCACTCTCGCATCATTGACATCCATGCTATTTCTTGCACTGTGTACCAAATACCCTGGTGTTATTTGTAAATAGAGTGTTGTGCCAGAGGGGCTGACTTATGTGCGGACTTGCACTACCTGATATCGCATTCATATGCATAATGTAGGAAAAAGAATACTTTCAAAAGAGATTTTTAAGCTGAGCTAGATGTTTCTAAAGTATTTTAACGGCTTTACTATTTCGTTCAAAAGGTTGTACTGTACTATATAGCATGATGGAGTGTTCTTACGTGATTTCTTACAGCTAAGTTATTATTTACACTTATTACTTCTGAGTTGGAAGTACTCACTTTATTCCCTGCACCATGTGTGCAGATCCAGGTATCTCGGGAGTTTAGCTGAGCTTTTGCTGATTTTAGAGTTTTTCTGGAGTTTTTGAGGTAGCTGCCTGATGTCCGCAGGACCCGACTCCTCCCCTATCTCTTTTATTATCTTTCCACAGTTTTGAGACATTGTATCATTTGGAGTCTTGTCACACTGTATTGTTAGAGGCTCTAGACTCATGAACCCTAGGTATTTGGGAGTATATTCTGTGTTATCGTGATATTCAGCTTAATCTTTTAGCTTCATTGTTGTTAATGATATTTAGATAACTAGTTTTTGAGCTTCATGCTTGGGTTGAGAGTGTAATTGGTAGGGTTTGCCTAGCAATTGTGTTGGGCGCCATCACTTTAAGCATGAATATATTTGACACTTTACAATATGCTAAAATACAAGAAAAGATCAAATTGATTTCTGAGCAAATCACTATTGATATTTGTGCTGATCATCCTAGTGCACTTTGGATTCGGAAGAAGCATATTGTCACTCCTACCTACGAGGAGACATTCTCTGAAGATAATATCCCGACTAAATCTCGACCTTGCCAGATGAATGCTGAATTGGTCGAATTCTGCAAATGAGAAATTGATAACTTATTACAAAAGGGTGTGATAAATCCCTCAAAATCTCCTTGGTCATGCTCTGCATTTTATATTAATAATGTTGCAGAAATAGCACGTGGTGTTCCTAGATTGGTTATAAATTATAAACCTTTAAATAAATGTTTGAAATGGATTAGGTATCCTATTCCCAATAAAAAAGATTTACTATATAGATTATATGATGGCAATATATTTTCAAAACTTGATTTAAAATCTGGTTATTGGCAAATTCAAGTTTTTAAAGAGCATACTTATAGAACTACTTTTAATGTTCCATTTGGGTAGTATTAATGGAATGTTATGCCATTTGGTTTGAAAAATGCACCTTATGAATTTCAGAAAATAATGAATGATATTTTCAACCCTTATCTAGATTTTATCATCATTTATATTGATGATATATTAGTATTTTCCAAAACATTAGAGTTTCATATTTGTAAGGCCCCGAAAATTTGCGCTAAGTAATTTAGGATTTCATGCTCTCACTAGGCTTTTATAGTAAGTAATTTGGGGTCCAAGGAAAGGCCTAAGTCTAAGAAAAATAGGAAAAGTCCATAATAGGCTAAAATTCCCAATGATCTTGCATAAGTCCCCACTTTGAACAAGCACATCTAAATATGTATAATGTTTTATATGATTAATAACCTATCAAATGAAAGTTCTTTGAGTCTAGTTTCCAACGCTTTAAACCGTTCATCATTTGGACATTCCTACGCAAAGTTATGATCAAATTACCAAAGACTAGAAAATGCTATCCTGTGTCAAATCTGCGACCGCATTCCTGTCGCATTGTTGACTATGCGGTCGCATTTCTGTCGCAGATTAGGCCAGTGTAGCCCAGTTTTGGGTGCCGATTTTGTGGTGACGTTCTGCGGTCAATTCTGCTATAGCAGAATTGACATCGGAGGATTAATTTTCTAATTTTTATAACCCGACCCCATTTCAATATATAGCATTTGGGGCTTCATTTGGGTCATTTTCTACTGCTTTTAGAGAGAGGAGAGAGCATTTTAGAGAGAGAAGGAGGAACCCAACATTTAAATCATCCAAACCTTGCATCAATCTTCAAGAATCAAAGAACCCAATCACAAGATCTTCATCTAAGAGGTAAGATTATATGCCCTAGGTTTTAATTTCGAGTTTGGAGTATAAGGTGGATTATTGAGGCATGATTCTTGGGTGTATTAGTATTGTGTATACATGCATGTACAACTTAGTTTTATTGGAAGATTGTTTAACATAGATAAGTAAAGATTTAGTGTGGGAATGAAGGAAATCCTTGAAAAAAGAGATTTGAGATTAAGATGCTCAACTAGTATTTGATAAAAAAAAAAATGCTCAAATGAGCTAGAATTATGAATATCTTCCTAATTTGTGTTCAATTTTGCTATGTCCCACAATAGATTGAAGTCGATAGAATTTCCGGAATATCGTAGTAATTAAAGGAAAGCTCAAGAAAGGTATGTATGGCTAGCTTTAACTCTTGTAGAATCCCCCTTGTTGTGACGAGCATACGATATGTGTACCTTGCATGAAAATATGTGAATTGATTGCCTTAGTTGATTTCCATACCACCAAGTTATATGTGATTGTGAGAAGTGATTTTATGTGCCTATCTTGTTATGTGCAAAGTTTGTAAAAGCTTGAGGATGTCAACATGGAAGTATGTGTTTACTTATGTGAACTATTTGTGACTTCTTGTGATTTATGTGCCTTGAATGTTGTTGGTTAAGTCTTACTACATGATGGTGCAAGTAAATGGAAACAAACCAAATGTGGGTGTGTGATTGTGAAAGTGTTATGTGGTAAGAACTGAGAAACAAATGATGGAAGGAAATCGTAAATGATGCACTTGGATCAACTGTGGTAATAACATATTTGGCTTGTTGTGGGTAATTATTGTGGTGACCTAAATTGCATATGAGTTGTTGAATATGATGAAGTGGTATTGATGGCTTCGAAAATTCTGATGAATTGTTGTGGTTGTTCTTTGAGAATTGTTGTTGTTGTTCTTGTGAATTGTTGTTTTTTGTGTTGTTTATGAATTGTGATTGTTCGGTGGAATCGCGCAACCCGAAGTAATAAGGTGTGGGTTGTGGTGATAAGGGTGGCCGAGGTAATAAGGGCGGAAGTGATCGAAATCACTATTGAAATGAAAACATGAGAAATTTGTGAAATCATTGATGTGATAATGTTGAAGGGGAAAAGGAGAGATTGTAAAACTTGTTTGGCTTTGATTGTTTCTTTCACGTGCATTTGATCGTTGATTCTATTTATGTCTGTTACTTGTGTGTGTTATTTGATTTTACTTGGGGTGAAGTTTGTTTATACATACCAGTACAATTCAAATGTACTGACGTCCCTTTTGCCGGGGTCGCTACATTCGTGTTGTGATTGTAGGTGGTTCTATAGCAGGTACTCCAGTCCACCAACAGTAGCACCTCCTCCACTTTCCATCAGCTATATTGGTGAGCCCCTTTCCTCTCGGGGCCCTATGTGGCTCGTGCCGCCTTTCCTTCAGAGTTTATATTGGTATTTGTGTAAGGTATAGCAGAGCCTTTTTGCCGGCATTTCCATATTATTCTTATATTTTATTTAGAGGCTCCATAGACAGGTTGTGGTTAGCGTCGAGCATGGGAATTTAAAAGAGAAATATTGATATTTGGCAATGATGTATAAAACTTGCAATACCTTTATTATGGTGAATGAGGTTGCTAATGAAAATGAAATGGAAATGGTTATTGATATGTTTATAGAATTTAGTTAATGGAGTCCATCTCCTATTTATTCATGAGTTAGTTTGGCTAGATTGAGACCTAACAGGCTTGCTCGATCGGGTTTACTCGGTTGAGCGCCGGTCGCGCTCCTCGGATTTTGGGGCATGACAAACTTGGTATCAGAGCCTAAGGTTTTAAAGTGTCCTAGGATGTCTCAGAGCTGTGTATTGTAGAGTCCTTCTTATCGGTGTGTTGTCGACCAGATCTATAAGTTGGAGGCTATTTAGACATTTAGGAGTTTCACCCTTCTTTAATACTCAAATCGTGCAATAGAGCTCAAGTTAGGGAGCTGATTTCCTCTCTAAATCTTATTCTCAAGATTGGTACTTTTGATACCATACTCCGCGAATTTGAAGCATGTAAGGAGGGATTGATCCCACCATTGAGTCCGAGTGGATTACCCAAGGACTTTTTAGAAGAATGTGTTCAGCCATGGAGGGATTGGTAGAACTTGTTGTTAAGGGGAGTACCCTTGTTCCTACTAATGGCACTGCACCACAAGATCATGTAGTATATCATTAGTGTATAGGGCTAAAACCCCATCTTTTATAAATTGAGCTTCCATGGTGCCCGCATAAATGTTATAAGTTCAAAATATAAGTGATGCACTACTTGTTATTATGTTAAGCGAATTATTGTTGTAAAAATGTATGTGGTAGGTACTTCTTCATGTGTTTAATATGTTATTCTTGGTGAATGAGGATATATAAAGAATGTGAACTATGTGCTAAAGTGCCTAGACTTCAGGTCAAGTTTAAATTGAGATTTGATGCCAAATTGTGTGAGAAAAAAACTCATTATGGTTAATTCCTCCAAAATGTCCTTACGTGTACCAAAGGTATTTGATTGATTGTGTCTGGTTTTTGGTAATGTATAAAGGTATTTGGAAGTGAAGTAAGTGACTGTGTAAATGTGGTAAAACTGAATGTTGGATTCTTCTTTTGTTGATACTTTAGATGAATTGGTGTTGTGACCCGATGTTGTGAAAGATGCATGTCAATATGGCCAATGTGTTGAGAACTCAAATTGTAATTATACCTGGTGATGCTTATGACATGAGGGAATATGAAATAGATTATGATATTGATGTGAAGTATGCGAAAGTGATGTCAAATGTGGGAAATAAGAGATTGTGTTATGAAATGCGGCCTAGTGCCAAGTATGATGTGATAATTATGGCCCCAAGTGTCGATGGACTAATATACGTGAAAATGGCATGATTCATTTATTTGATAATGAGGTGATCATTTAAAGTGTTTGATTTGTACTTGTGATTTCCTTATTATTGTATGAAATTCATAGGTGTATAATTTGATATGTGAGCACTATGGAAGGGCTATGAAATGTAGTCTAGAGGTATGGAAATTATGTTAAAGCAATGTGATCCCTTTTTATTTGTTAATGTGGTGATTGTTTAAAGATTTTGTTAAACCCTTATGATTTCCTTGTCTTTGAATAGATATGTTCTTAGAAAGAATCTAAATTACAAAACATTTCATGCACATGCTCTTTGAGTTAGACCTATTATTCACAAAGTCTCTCTATCATAGTTCTCTTACTTACAACTTCCTACGGAATTGAGCTCTATAATTATGTTCCTGAATTGAGTTATAGCACTATTGATACTTCCCACTTGCTTTTCCTAAATTCTCAATAAGGGACTATTCCCGATGAATTTCTTACAGAAACTTTTTATCTAAATGGACAACATCTGCTCACTTGTTCCCGTCGTAAAGTTTACCTAGGTGGTGTCAAGTTCCATGTAAAGCATCCCAGTGTTGCGATCCTTCTCGAGTCACTCCTTTTTTTCTCCTCACCGATGTATATGGCTTCTATGGTTTGAACAGTCACTCTACTCTCTTGCGAGTATCATCATGAAACCTTCTCACTATCTAGTAACATACATGCATATCTCAGGGCCTATCATATGATTGCATATCAATCGAAATGGTCACCGTGTGCATAAAGTCTCTCTAAGAAATTGAGATCCTCACATCCCCATCACATATATCTTGTGTCGCCATGGTTTTTGTGACCACTTGGGACATCTCGCAGTAAGTAGCTCACTCTGTCCTAGTATTATGGTTGCTCGTGGCATGGTCATATATTGCAGTGGGGAGTTAGTATAGTAGAAGTGTGTCCAGCTTATAACAAATGATTATTTTCTCTTTATGTCTCCACAATGTTTTAATTGTATTCCTTATTTAGTGAATTCATTGTGCTACTTCCCAACACTTGTACGACAACCATGAAAGAATATGACCTTTTATGTGTCATTGTGACACTTCCTTTTTTTCAAGTCAAAACCTATGGAGAGCTTATCATGAACATCTGCAAACCTTCTATGATTATTTTGCACTGTCTCATTGAGTTTGGTTGTCGTTACACCCTCAACTTCTAGAATCCTTGACTATGTCGTTGTCATGTGCATGGAGTTTTGCTACCCTTGGTATCTCACCTCCTCGGCCGGACAATAGTGTTATTTGCCTTCTCCCTGGAGCAATCGTGTTAACCATTAGAACTATCTAACCAATTTATGATTTCGTCCCAATGTCAAGATGTTCTAGCTATGGGGTTTCACTCGTGAAAGGTTGAGATTAGATGACTTTTGATTTTTGCACATATCATGAGCATATCGATTTGAAAGACAAGTTTGGTCGTATCTTTAGTTCCCTCGTATATGATCAATTATCAGGAAGGGTTAGGTTGTCTGAAATAGGATAATCTCATAAGCATTCAACTTCTTTTCGTCCTCATGGGCTTGTGGCATAGATTCCGTGTGTCAAGCAATGTTAAGAGTGTAATTCAACTGCATGTATTTTGAAACACATATCACATTCAAGGTGCCAAAGTATTCTTATTCTTGATAAACAGATTTTCCCTACACTCTAGAAAACGAGTGGTTCACATACTTAAGTATTCCTCCTTAATGGTTCCTATTGCCAATGTACGAGTTAACCCCTTTGACTTATTTGTCTAATAATTGATGTCCTCACAATAATTAACCACATCAGTATTATTAGTAGTAACCTTCTGTGTCTCTTAGCATATAACCTCATGAAATGCTCTGCTCAGCACATTAATGAATTCCTGAATAACTCCAGCCGGATCTTGAACTCTATTCTTCCTCACTGTATTAGATCCATTGGATATTGTAAGTTCATACAAGTCAAAAATGAATCTTCACAGTGTGATCACATATATGTTGGGTAGGTAGTTTTATGGTCAGTTTATGAAAGCACACCATAGAGTAATTATTGAATGTCATCAAGGGTTAAGTGTGAGTGTTCGCCTAGAGATCTAGAAGATGTTGTGTGAGTTGATAATAAAGGTAACATAAGTGTATTACACATCAGGTTGCACTAGGAGTATGATGTTCCCCGTAACTGTTCCTCATGTACTCTGTGTTTCCGTATGTTTTTGTCTAAGAAGGTAGTGACAAACGAGGGATATGAATTGATTTGATTGAACTATATGATCATGGTAAAATCTTATATGATGCACTACTGGCAAGAATCATCGTAATTTGACTTCATATGGATTGTTGATTGAAATGAAAATTATATTCTTGTTGATGAACACCTTTGTGATTACATTAATGGATGGTAAGGACTATATGAACACATGATTGTTTGGTTACTATGAAATGACATTCTTGATGGTATGAGGCCATGTGATGGAATTGTGGGTTGTTGCTCTCACCATGAATTGCAATATCCGGTGGAATGTGAATTGTACAGTGGAAATTATTAAAGGTAAAGTCAATGGATAGCTAACTCATGCCAGGTGTCTATTTGTCATCCTTGTTATGTATGTTTGGTAGTTGATATTATGTCCAAGAATGTGTCATGATAAAGCTCGTAAGTTGAGAAGGTCATCTGGAAGGCTAAAATTGTTGTGTAAGGAAAATATTTTTGCTTGATTGAATATCAATTAGTTTTGACTTGAAAGGTACTATATAGGTGTTTTGATCTAAAACTGTGCAGTCCATGTTCTGGTATCCTTAGGACAATGTAGTGCTTGTAATATTGAGATTAGTATAGTTGATATATACATTGTGGTGCTCTGTCTAGTTGTGGGTGTGTGGTTAAGACGATTTTGGTGATTCTATGGCAGGTGGATAGGTCTAGTTACAAAGGAAACTCTGCCAAAATTTTTGAAAAATTTAGGAGTTAGTCAAAATTTAGGGTCTTGAAGTAGGTTATAAAAGAGATTTATTATATTAAGCATTTAAGTCGGAATCTACTCCTCATTCGAGGACGAATGTTCCTAAGGGGGGGAGAATGTAAGGCCCCGAAAATTTTTGCAAAGTAATTTAGGATTTCATGGTGTCACGTAGGCTTATTATAATATTTTTATGTGCTATTAATATGGTATAAATCCATTGGATTTTGTAAATATGTGTATAAGTTTTATGCTAAGTAATTTGGGGTCCATAGAAAGGCCTAAGTCTAAGAAAAATTTGAAAAGTCCATAATAGGCTAAAATTCCCAATGATCTTGCATAAATCCCCACCTTGAACAAGAACGTCTAAATATGTATAATGGTTTATGTGATGAATAACCTATCAAATGAAAGGTCTTTGAGTCTATTTTCCAACGCTTTAAACCGTTCGTCATTTGGACATTCCTACGCAAAGTTATGATCAAATTACCAAAGACTGGAAAATGTTATCCCGTGTCAAATCTGCGACCGCATTCCTGTCGCATTGTTGACTCTGCGGTCGCATTTCTATCGCAGACTGGGCCAGTGTAGCCCAGTTTTGGGCGCCGATTTTGCGGTGCATTATGCGGCCAGCATTCACGTTCTGCGGTCCATTCTGCTATAGCAGAATTGACATCGGAGGTTTAATTTATTAATTTTTATAACCCGACCCCATTTCAATATATAGCCTTTGGGGCTTTATTTGGGGTCATTTTCTACTTATTTTAGAGAGAGGAGAGAGCATTTTAGAGAGAGAAGGAGGAACCCAACATTTAAATCATCCAAACGTTGCATCAATCTTCAAGAATCAAAGAACCCAATCACAAGATCTTCATCTAAGAGGTAAGATTCTATGCCCTATGTTTTAATTTCGAGTTTGGAGTATAAGATGGATTATTGATGTATGATTCTTGGGTGTATTAGTATTGTGTATACATGCATGTACAACTTAGGTTTATTAGAAGATTGTTTAACATAGAGAAGTAAATATTTGTTTGGGGAATGAAGGAAAACCTTTAAAAAAAGAGATTTGAGATTAAGATGCTCAACTAGTATTTGATAAAATGCTCAAATGAGCTAGAATTATGAATATCATCCTAATTTGTGTTCAATTTCGCTATGTCCAAAAATAGATTGAAGTCGATAGAATTTCCGGAATATCGTAGTAATTAAAGAAAAGCTCAAGAAAGGTATGTATGGCAAACTTTAATTCTTGTAGAATCCCCCTTGTTGTGACGAGCATACGATATGTGTACCTTGCATGAAACTATGTGAATTGATTGCCTTAGTTGATTTCCATACCACTAAGTTATATGTGATTGTGAGAAGTGATTTGATGTGCCTATCTTGTTATGTGCAAAGTTTGTAAAAGCTTGAGGATGTCAACATGGAAGTATGTGTTTACTTATGTGAACTATTTGTGAATTCTTGTGATTTATGTGCCTTGAACGTTGTTGGTTATGTCTTACGATATGATGGTGCAAGTAAATGGAAACAAACCAAATGTGGGTGTGTGATTGTGAAAGTGTTATGTGGTAAGAACTGAGAAACAAATGATGGAAGGAAATCGTAAATGATGCACTTGGAACAATTGTGGTAATAACATATTTGGTTTGTTGTGGGTAATTATTGTGGTGACCTAAATTGCATATGAGTTGTTGAATATGATGAAGTGGTATTGATGGCTTCGGAAATTCTGATGAATTATTGTGGTTGTTCTTTGAGAATTGTTGTTGTTGTTCTTGTGAATTGTTGTTGTTGTGTGTTGTTTATGAATTGTGATTGTTCGGTGGGATCGGGTTGTGTGCCACAACACGAGGTAATAAGGTGTGGGTTGTGGTGATAAGGGCGGCCGAGGTAATAAGGGTGGAAGTGATCGAAATCACTATTGAAATGAAAACATGAGAAATTTGTGAAAGCACTGATGTGATAATGTTGAAGTGGAAAAGGAGAGATTGTAAAACTTGTTTGGCTTTGATTGTTTCTTTCACGCGCACTTGATCGTTGATTCTATTGATGTCTGTTACTTGTGTGTGTTATTTGATTTTACTTGGGGTGAAGTTTGTTTATACATACCAGTACAATTCAAATGTACTGACGTCTCTTTTGCTGGGGCCGCTACATTCGTGTTATGATTGTAGGTGGTTCTATAGCAGGTACTCCAGTCCACCAACAGTAGCACCTCCTCCACTTTCCATCAGCTGTATTTGTGAGCCCCTTTCCTCTCGAGGCCTACGAGGCTCATGCCGCCTTTCCTCCGGAGTTTATATTGGTATTTGTGTAAGGTACAGTCGGAGCCTTGTTGCCGGCATTTCCATATTATTCTTCTATTGTATTTAGAGGCTCCGTAGACAAGTTGTGGTTAGTGTCGGGCATGGGAATTTAAAACAGAAATATTGATATTTGGCAATGATGTATAAAACTTGTAATATCTTTATTATGGTGAATGAGGTTGCTAATGAAAATGATATGGAAATCGTTATTGATATGTTTCTAGAATTTGGTTAACGGAGTCCATCTCCTATTTATTCATGAGTTAGTTTGGGTAGAATGAGACCTAACAGGCTTGCTCGATCGAGTTTACTCGGTTGAGCGCCGGTCGCGCTCGTCAGATTTTGGGGCGTGACAATATTATACTTCTTGATATTTTTAATTATACAAAATGGTTTAGTGATTTTTAAACAGAAAATGAATTTATTTCAAACTAATGTTCAATTTTTAGGGCATAATATTTGCCAAGGAAAGATTACTCCAATACAATGATCGATTGATTTTGCCTCAAAATTTTTTGATGTTATTACTGACAAGACTCAATTACAAAGATTTTTAGGAAGTTTCAATTATATTTCCCCCTTTTACAATGGTTTATATCGTTATCTAGCCCCTCTATATGATAGGCTAAAAAAGGATCATAAGCAGCCCTGGACTAACCAGCATACTCTGTTAGTCAAAAGTATTAAACAACGTGTTAAATCTTTACCTTGTTTAACCCTTGCTAATCCTACATGGCAAAAAATTATTGAGACTGATGCGTCTAATATTGGTTATGGAGGGATTTTGAAACAAGTTAATGCCACGAATAATAGTGAATATCTAATAAGATTTCACTTTGGTAAATGGACTGAAGCCCAGAAAAAATATGCAACTGTGGCACATAAAATGTTGACTATTGTCAAATGTGTATTAAAATTTCAAGATGATTTATATAATCAAAAGTTTTTAATAAAAACAGATGCTCAATCTATTAAGTATATGTTTAACAAAGATTTTAAGCATGATGCTTCAAAACTTATATTTTCTAGATGGCAAGCTCAACTAGCACCTTTGGATTTTGAAATTTTATATAAAAAGGGAATTGATAATTCTCTTCCAGATTTCTTATCCCGTAAATATTTAGAATCATGATGAATTTTTATAAAATGTTCTTCGTAGATGATTTCTTAATTACCTTTTTAAAGGTGGTTAACCTTAATAAAGATTTACAAGGTCTCATTCTTGATAACATAATAGATGACCTCACGAATGAAGATTTTGATTTTTCAATACATGATTATTCTGACGAAACTAGAGATGATATGCTAGACTATTATTTCTGTGAATAACATGACTTGTTATATGTGCATAATGGACCCTCTGTGGGCCACTTGAGGAAGAGGTAGGGTAAAATCATCTTCCCGACCATCTTCATCCTCTATAAACAAATCATATCAAGGATTGCCACACGGATCCTCATCTTCTCCAGTACTACAAGTGGGAAAAAGGAGTTTGATAAACTCTAAAATACTTCACAAAGAAGAATATTCATCAATACTTTTTGATGATATTCCAGAAGATAGCCCATTATATGGACATCTACAGGCATATCTGGCCAACAAAAAGCAAAGTGATACATTTGCTTCAATCGCCAAAGAAGAGGACAAAGATGATATCAAGTCCTATGAAAAATTACCAAAGAAATAAATGATATTTCTTCTAGAAAACTCTGAGATTCAGAGAAAAGATGAACCATGGAAGATATTCCAGAGATACTTAATTAATGGGTTATACTATCCGGGTGAATCATATAAAAGTCGCTCTTATTATGAGACTATCCTCATCACCACAGGTAGTGCAGAGATTCAGCACTTCTCTCATTATAACACAACTGAGAATGTTTATAACTTCTCAAAAATTAGCATAAAACAGATTATATCTGTTGACGAATGGGGAATATCCACAATAAAAGAAATGCACATAAGCCCGAATAAATCACCTATGAATTTTACTTATTGGGATTATATCCAAGCATTCGATAGAGTGCTATATTACAACAATGATTGTTATAAACACACTTGGTTTATCAAAATATATTCAAAGATATTTGCCGAACCGATCCCAAACTGGTTCCTGAATTGGTGGTCATATCATGGCCCCACAATAAAAAAATTTCCTGAGCCGTTTCTTTTGTAATAAGTTATTGTAACGACCTGATCGGTCATTTTGATCCCTAGCAAGTTGTTCAGCAATCTGAGGCCATAAGCAAATTCATTTCAGGTATTGTGACTTGTACGTATGGTCGGAATTGAATTTTGAGAAGTCCAAAGTTAATTTGGAAGGAGAATTCTTGTTTCGGAAGCTTAAAGTTGAAAGAATGAATTAGGATTGGAATTTTTAGTAAACGACCTCAGAATTGGGATCTGAACATTCCAGCAAGTTCGTGCGATGATTTTAGACTTGGGCGTATGCCCGGTTCGGGTTTTGGATAACTCAGGAGTGTTTTGGTGCCTATTGAGGAGTTGCATATGGGCTTTGTAGTGGGATGACCACGTACCTTAAGGAGGGTTTAGAGCGATTTGAGAATATTAGCGCCTGGTTATTGGGGTCTACAGAATTAATTAGAAGTATGGACTATCATGAAGTAGGAGACTTAATATAACGGAAAGGAGCCGCTTAAGTGAAGTAGGATGCGACACAACTTTGAATTGGAAGAATATTATCGCACACTTAAATGTTGTCCACGAGCGGTAAATGGACCTGTGCAGCTGGAGAGCGAGATCAGGCTCAGGCTCAGGCTCAGGCTCAGGGGGTGTTATTGATGCCGTAATAACTGTACCCCATGCAGCAACGTTGAAAGATGCTGGGGAGAGATTTTATAGGTTGGTTACCCAAGTGAGCAAGTTAGCGGTCGCGTGGTTGGCGAGGCTTATGCGAAGAATTCTACCGGTTATATAGCAAAGGGATCGGTTTTGCAAATATGATTGATGAGTCAAAATATAAGAAAGGGTTTTACAGAAAGATTTCGAGAGCTTTGGTAGTTTATTGTGCAAGGTTATGCCAATAAGAGATAAAGAGGATGGGTGAGTTCCTGGTTTGTGAACTAATGGCTTCATGCTAAGTGAGAGAGTCCCACCGCTTATGGTTGGGTTGCATGGCTAACTACTTGCAAGATTTTTGGCTATTAGCATATCGATGGGCTATTTTAGCTACAGAAAGGACCAGAAGTGGTAATTTGAGCAAAGGAAGTATTAAAGGTGGTAAGTCATTGGCCCTATTGGCCCATGTTCATACTTGGGGAAAGATTTGTCATGACCCAAAATCCACTAAGGGTCGTGGTGGCACCGGACACCTCTGTCAGGCCAGCCAACTAACTCATCAATTAATTCCTCTTTTAATACTTTTGAAAATCTATGGTTTTTCCTTCTATTTTTATAAATAAAAGTTCACTATTTGATTTCAAATTTTAATTAATAACAACTAGTACAAATCCATTGAAAACCATCCCAGCAACCCGGTGTCACAAGTACATGAGCAACTACTAATAAGAGAAATAAAATACAATATCCGTCCGGAATACAATGGACGAAAAGTGAATTCAGTACACTGGAAGGAACTACTCTGGCTGCGGTCGCCTCAATGATGCAACTCACCTAGTCCCAGCGTCATCCATGCTACTACACCCAATAGGCTGCTAGAGGTGTATATATACCTGTGCAACAAAAATGCACAGAAGTGTAGTATGAGTATGTAATCAACGTGTACCCAGTGAGTATCCCGCCTAATCCTGAAGGGGTAGAGACGAGATGACCAACTCCAACACTCACTACATGTCAATTAGTAATATTCTATAAGTGCAAGAATAATCATGGACTTATATAGAAGTCCTAACTGTGAAGCCAAATAAACAGGTAAACACCTTCAACAATAAATCAAGGGCTTCCAAAGTCTATTCTTTATTATTTTATCAGTTTATGTCAAGCCACATAGGGCCAATTCCACATTTACATATTTCCAAGTAACAGACATGCACAAATAATACTGAGGTCGATGGCCCGCTCCAACAGAATGTAAATTGTGCACTGCCGAGGGTCGAGCGGTACGAACCATAGATGTATCTATTATCACCGAGGCATTCGGCCCGTTGCATAATTAAAGCTATATCCTCCTCGCTAATCATCCATGCGACGCATGTGCACACATAAAGTACATGCTCAATCAGTCAAATAAGAATTTTTCGGGGAATATTTATTCAATTAAAACCAATTCTCCCTTAAAAATTTTAAGAAGTGAAGCTTAACCCCGTTTAAATTAATTTACTAATTTAATGTGATTTAGGCAGTTCAAACCATAAATGGGTTCACTATAATCCATGTATAACATGCTCTTTGGGTCCTAGACTACCTGGACAATGGCATGATAGTAGCTACGCACGGACTCTCGTCACCTCGTGCGTACATAGCCCCCACAAATAGGAGCACATAATCAATTACTTCACCTATGTGGTAGATTCCCCCTCACGAGATTAGAAAGGAGACTCACCTTCTCTGAAGATCCACAACCAGCATTCTACATTCTTCCGAAGACTTGGACCAACGGACAATGCTCCAAAACTAGCCAACGATAATATAAACCCATTAATATACGCTAAATTATACTTTAAAACCCAATTTATAACAATTCCTAACTCCGAACGAAAAGTTGACCAAAATGCCCTTGGGCCCACGTGCTTGGAATCCAAAATTTCTCGAAGATAAAGGTTACCCATGACCTTAGGCACTCAAATATATGATTTTCTCTTAATTCCATACTCAAAATCGTGGATAAATTCCAGGATTATAATTTTCTAGGTTTTCAACCAAAACCTCATTTTTTATACTAATTTTCATGCCTAAATCCATGTTATAGTCTTGCATTTAACTTGGAAATAAATAGGAGTGAATTAACTTAATATTGATGATAAAATCCTCCCTTGAAGCTCTCCAAAAATCGCCCCCAAGCCATGCAAAATGGGTGAAATGAACCAAAATCCCGATTTAAAACAAGCCCCTGCCTCCAGTCACTTCCGCTTTTGCGAAATTGTAGCCGCTTATGCGGCTCCACATTTGCGGACAGTAGGCCGCTTCTGCGGCTTCCCTGGCTTAGCCCCCTTTTCGCTTCTGCAATCATACCACCACAGATGCGGTTCCGCTTTTGCGGAACCTTGACCGCATCTGCAGTCCATCCCAAAGCCCTCTTTTCTGTTTTTGCGATCTTACCTCCGCAGATGCGGTCCCGCTGCTGCGGATCGTTTACCGCATTTGCGATCTCCAAGCCTCGACCACAAACCTCTTCTGCGGCTCCCATTCCGCTTCTGCGGGGCCACTTCTGCGGTCCCTTTTCCGCAGAAGGGGAAACACCAGCAACCAGCAAACCTCAGCTTTTCTCAAATCCCTTTTTGATCTGTTAACCACCCGGAATACACCCGAGGTCCCCGGGACCCTAACCAATCATACCAACCAGTCCCAAAACACATTACAGATTTGCTTGAGGCCTCAAATCATAACAAACAATGATAAACCATGAATTACACCCCGATTCAAGCTTTATGAACTTTGAACTTTCCAACTTCTATTTCCGATGCTGAAACCTATCAAATCACGTCCAATTGACCTCAATTTTTGCAGACAAGTCATATTTGACATTACGGACCTACTCCAACTTTCAGAATTGGATTCCAACCCCGATATCAAAATGTCAACCTCCGGTCAAACTTCTCAAAAACCTTCAAATTTCTATCTTTAGCCAAATGACTTCAAAATGACCTACGGACTTTCGATTGCGCTCCCAACTCTAGAATCTCCATACAGAGCTATTCAGAGACTCGAAATACCAAACGGACATCGATAACACTGAAATGCACTTCAAGCCAAACTTAAGAAATTCGTTCTAAAATGCTAACTTCCACAATAGGCGCCAAAACGCTCCCAGGTTATCGAAAACCCAATCCGGGCGTACGCCCAAGTCTGAAATCATCATACGAACCAGCTGGAACTTTCAGATCCTGATTCCTAAAGCATGGATTAATCAGAAAACTAATTTTAAAATTAATGAATTCAAATAAAAGATTAAAGAAAGGAAAACTTAGCTATGTAAGTCTTGAACAGGGCTAGACTTTGATTCGAGCCTCGGGATAATGTTAAACGTTCGTTCTTCAGCAAGAACAAACAAAAACATTATTTCGTGACTCGAATCCAACACTGGACTCAAAAAAATTAGGAAGAATTTGAGTGCTTCGACATTCTTGGTTTCTGCCGCTCTTTGATTTAAAATTCGAGAACTTCCGGGATGATTCGAAGGAAACCAGTTAGGGATTTGGTAAGAGAGAGGTGAAGAGAGTCTAGGGTGTGAGTTTGGTGAGGTTTGGAGGTGGTGCCGTCGTGTACGGCGGAGGTGCCGCTAGGGTTTTCATTATTCGAAGGGATTCGTGAGGATTGGAAAGAAAATAAGGTTGGATTCGTAATGAGGAGGATGAGGAGCAGCTATGGTGTATTTTTGGGAGTATTTGGAGACCTACCGCCGGCAGAGGCGATTTCCGGCTGGCGGCGGACAGTGGTAGACAGTGGCAGGCGGTGGTTTGTATTGGGGTGTTAGAGACGATGATTTGGGA
>MU746781.1:40436-54289 GCA_026770625.1 Nicotiana glauca
GGGGGGGGGGGGGGGGGGGGGTAGTGGGTTATCCAATATTTATATACTATAAAACCTAGTTAGTTCCGCACTGTTGGATTGATGAGATCCAACGGTCATGATTCAAAGACTACGAAACATCGTCGTTTCAATTAGAGGGGGGCTGGACCGGGTTTCTGAGATGGGTTTGGGCCAATTTTGAGGGTGTTTGGACGGGTCTACGGTAATTGACCCAAAAAAATGGGATTTTATTAAGACAATTATTTTCCTTTAATTTTCTCTTCTTTATTTTAATTCAATTTTTTTTTTGATTTTGTGTAGAAAATACAAAATTAATTAAAAGACCTGATTTAACTCTAAAATTAAACTAATTAAATTTCAAAAATTAACTAAATCTTAATTTGAAAGAAAACAAAGGAAAATCAAAATTAAAAGTAAAAAATATAAAACGGACTATTTTTGTTATTTTCTTCTATTTTTGTAATGTTAATTAACTAATAAAAAATATTAAAATGGGGTCCTAAATGAAAGTATGCTATTTTTGTATTTTTTATAAATTATATCACTTAAAAATGCACACAAAATGCGAACAAACACAAAATCGTGCAATTAGTTCCCTAAAATTCAAATAATATAAGTAAAATCCTAATTTTAAGAATTCTATAGGAATAATTCAAGCGACGCAAAAATCACGTGCTCACTGCTGCCCCTCTTTGCTCGAAGACACAAAGGGTTTTCGGGCAAAGAAATATGAGCAATCATGAGAGATTTTTGCCTGCTTGGCACTCCATGACAAGCATTTTTGAAAAGCGTATGACCGAACCCTACTTCAGAGGTTGCCTACATATCCTTGGCTATAAAGGAATCAGATCAGTGTAGTTGTGGAAGTTTTGGTAGCGAGGACTACCAGGAGCTGTGATTTCACTGCTGTTGTTGCTGCTACTGTTTGCTGACCTCCTTATTACACCAAAAAGGAAAATCAATGCTGAGCTAGCTATGCCTATCAACTATGAGTTACAATATTCCTATCTATAATTCTCTTGAAGCTTGATCTTGAGCCTTGGCTGATTTTGCTGTGGACTCTGATCTAAATCTTGATGCTCGCAAGTTGTAGGTGTCGTCTCTATTTTGGCATGGGGTCAAAGTGGAATCGGCAGAGCTTGTGACTTCAATCAACTTTTGAGCAGTCCGCATCTTTGTTCACTTCAGCATTTGAATTCACTTCTTTTGTTATTTTTCTTCTTTTCTTTATTCTGGATTGAAAGTCATTCCTTTGGTCTTCTCGAACCTCTGTGCCTTGAGGTCAAACCTGCTCGGACACCAAAACAAACAAACGAACAAAATTTTTCTGCCCAAGTTTTCACTAGGAAAATTTCGTGAGTTATTTGTCACAAAGCCTGCACTAATTCTCTCTCTTTTTTTTCATTTTCGAGAAATGTATCTATGATGGAACAGATCAGGGAGTGGAACCCTGTTTCTAAACGGTGCAACTCAGGGATTGGATCCCTACTGTTGGCAAAAGGTAAAAAAAAAATTTAACTCAGGGATTGAAGCCCTAATGTTGGCTAAAAGGAAAAATGCTCAACTCAGGAGTTGGAGCCCTAATGTTGGCTAAAGGGTAAAATGCTTAACTCAGGGATTGGAGCCCTAATGTTGGCTAAAAGGAAAAATTCTAGACTGAGAGATTGGGGCCCTAATGTTGGCTTAAGGGAAAAATGATCAACTCGGGAATTGGAGCCCTAATGTTGGCTAAAGGAAAAAATGTTCAACTCAGTGGTTGGGGCCCTAATGTTGGCTAAAGGGAAAAACGCTCAACTCAGAGATTGGAGCACTAATGTTGGCTAGAGGAAAAAACGCTCAACTCAGGGATTGGAGCCCTAATGTTGGCTAAAAGGAAAAAACTCTCAACTCAGGGATTGGAGCCCTAATGTTGGCTAAATTGAAAACGCTCAACTCAGGGGTTGGAGCCCTAATGTTGGCTAAAGGGAAAAACGTTCAACTCAAGGATTGGAGCCCTGTGGTTGGCTAAAAGGAAAGAGCTCGACACAGGGATTGGAGCTCTAATGTCTGTTAAACACTCAATTCAGGGGTTGGAGCCCTAATGTTGGCTAAAGAAAAAAAAAACGCTCAACTTAGGGATTGGAGCCCAAATGTTAGCTAAGGGAAAAAACGCTCAACTCAAGTGTTAGAGCCCTAATGTTGGCTAAAAGTAAAAATGCTCAACTCAGGGATTGGAGCCCTAATGTTGGCTAAAAGGAATAAATGCTCAACTCAGGTTCGGAGCCCTAATATTGGCTAAAGGGAAAAATGCTTAACTCAGGGATTGGAGCCCTAATGTTGGCTAAAAGGAAAACATTCAACTCAGGGGTTGGAGCTCTAATGTTGGCTAAAGGGAAAAATGATCAACTCGGGAATTGGAGCCCTAATGTTGGCTAAAGGAAAAAATGTTCAACTCAGTGGTTGGGGCCCTAATGTTGGCTAAAGGGAAAAACGCTCAACTTAGAGATTGGAGCACTAATGTTGGCTAAAGGAAAAAACGCTCAACTTAGGGATTGGAGCCATAATGTTGGCTAAAAGGAAAAAACTCTCAACTCAGGGATTGGAGCCCTAATGTTGGCTAAAATGAAAACACTCAACTCAGGGGTTGGAGCCCTAATGTTGGCTAAAGGGAAAAACATTCAACTCAAGGATTGGAGCCCTAAGGTTGGCTAAAGGGAAAGACCTCGACACAGGAATTGGAGCCCTAATGTCTGTTAAACACTCAACTCAGGGGTTGGAGCACTAATGTTGGCTAAAGAAAAAAAACGCTCAACTTAGGGATTGGAGCCCAAATGTTAGCTAAGGGAAAAAATGCTCAACTCAAGGGTTAAAGCCCTAATGTTGGCTAAAAGTGAAAATGCTCAACTCAGGGATTGGAGCCCTAATGTTGGCTAAAAGGAATAAATGCTCAACTCAGGGTCGGAGCCCTGATATTGGCTAAAGGGAAAAACGCTCAACTCAGGGATTGGAGCCCTAATGTTGGCTAAAAGGAAAACACTCAACTCAGGGGTTGGAGCTCTAATGTTGGCTAAAGGGAAAAACTCTCAACTCAGGGATTGGAGCCCTAATGTTGGCTAAAGGGAAAGAGCTCGACTCAGGGATTGGGGCCCTAATGTAAGCTAAATGCTCAACTCAGGGGTTGGAGCCTTAATGTTGGCTGAGGGAAAAATGCTCAACTCAGGGGTTGGAGCCCTAATGTTGGCTAAAGGGAAAGATCTCGACTCAGGGATTGGAGCCCTAATGTTGGCTAAACGCTCGACTCAGGGGTTGGAGCCCTAATGTTGGCTGAAGGAAAAATGCTCAACTCAGGGATTGGAGCCGTAATGTTGGCTAAAGGAAAACACTCAACTCAGGGGTGGGAGCCCTAATGTTGGCTAAAGGGAAAAACTCTCAACTCAGGGATTGGAGCCTTAATGTAGGCTAAAGGGAAAAGGCTCGACTTAGGGATTGGAGCCCTAATGTCAGCTAAACACTCAATTCAGGGTTGGAGCCCTAATGTTGGCTAAGGGAAAAATGCTCAACTTAGGGGTTGGAGCCCTAATATTGGATAAAGAGAAAGAGCTTGACTCAGGGATTGGAGCCCTAATGTCGGCTAAACGCTCGACTCAGGGTTGGAGCCCTAGTGTTGGCTAAACGGAAAAATGCTCAACTCAGGGATTGGAGCCGTAATGTTGGCTAAAAGGATAACACTCAACTCAGGGGTTGGAGCCCTAATGTTGGGTAAAGGGAAAAACTCTCAACTCTGGGATTGGAGCCCTAATGTTGGCTAAAGGGAAAGAGCTCGACTCAGGGATTGGAGCCCTAATGTCAGCTAAACGCTCAACTTAGGGGTTGGAGCCTTAATGTTGGCTAAGGGAAAAATGCTCAACTCAGGGGTTGGAGCCCTAATGTTGGCTAAAGGGAAAGAGCTCGACTCAGGGATTGGAGCCCTAATGTCGGCTAAACGCTTGACTCAGGGGTTGGAGCCCTAATGTTGGCTAAAGTGAAAAATACTCAACTTAGGAATTGAAGCCCTAATGTTGGTAAAGAAAAGCACTCAACTCAGCGGTTTGAGCCCTAATGTTGGCTAAAGGGAAAAACTCTCAACACAAGGATTGGAGCCCTAATGTTGGCTAAAGGGAAAGAGCTCGACTCCGGGATTGTAGCCCTAATGTCAGCTAAACACTCAACTCAGAGGTTGGAGCACTAATGTTGGCTAAGGGAAAAATGCTCAACTTAGGGGTTGGAGCCCTAATGTTGGCTAAAGAGAAAGAGCTGCACTCAGGGATTGGAGCCCTAATGTCGGCTAAATGCTCGACTCAGGGGTTGGAGCCCTAATGTTGGCTAAAGAAAATAAAATGATCAACTCAGGGATTGGAGTCATAATGTTGCCTAAGGGAAAAACGCTCAACTCAGGTGTTGGAACCCTAATGTTGGCTAAAAGGAAAAACGCTCAACTCAGGTGTTGGAGCCCTAATGTTGGCTAAAAGGGAAAAACGCTCAACTTACAGATTGGAGTCCTAATGTTAGCTAAATAAAAATGCTCAGCTCAGGGATTGGAGCTCTAATGTTGGCTAAAGAAAAATGCTCAACTCAGGGATTGGAGCCCTAATGTTGGCTAAGAAAGTACCAGGTTGATGTTCGGAATTCTAAAGAATCCTTTTGGGGAATTTTCTTCTTCGTTTTTTATAAGATGCAGAAAAGAACTTGGAGGAAACATCCCTTTTGTATTGAACTTTTGCAGAAAGTTGTTTCAGCACTTGCGCGTTTCTTTTCTTTTGGATGTGCCTGCTTTTGCGTGGTTGCCTGGATTGCACCTGTTTCAATTTTCAAAAAAAGAACAATTGTTAGTTTGAAATGGTGGTTGGTTTTGTGGCCTTGATTTCTTGATCCCAGCCTAGCTTTTATCCGGACCCTCTACTGCGTGCTAGTTATGAAGATTGCTCTCCTTTTCAAACAGGAGAACTCAACTTTTAGGAATTCATGATGACTTGTCCTCGTGGGGATATCCCCTCTCACTTTACTTTACTCTTAGAACAATTGTCCTCAGCTCTCTTTCCTCTTCTATATCTTGCTTTGGAAGCATCAACAATCATGGCCAGTCGGGATTTGCTTGATGCACCCGCTGAGGCTAGGTATGTTTCCTTGGTCTTTACTAGGCAGAATGCTGTAAAACCAGTCCTGCTACCTTTTCTTTGTACTAGTTCTTGAAATAGAGTTAGACCAAAAGGTATTAAAAGGGAAATTATACAAAAGGCAAGAAGATAAATTTGAAGAAAAGCTTCCCTTTCGGGGGAAAAGAAGAACTTATTTAGGGGTGCATGCCATCTTCAAATGGACATGACATGCTTCTTGGACTAGATGCACGACGCGCACAAGCTTTTCTAACTTCTCGTAAACTTACTGATCTATATTTCAAAACTAGGGAACCTTTCCATGACTCTTTTTGTGGTGGGAGATGTCTTATTTTCGGCCGACAGCGCCCTTTGCGGGTTTTCGCCAATCGACCTCTCTCATTTCTCTTCTCACCATCGCGCGATAGTGCTCTTTTACGAGTTTTCACTAAGCGGACTCTCTCATTTTCAATTTCTCTACTCACCGTCACCTTTATGGTGCTTGTAGGTTTTCATTGATAAGACTCTCTCTTTTTTTTTCTTTCAATTTGAATTGTATCAGATCCTAACAATGGCGTTTTTCATTTCCCACACCTTTGCCAATTGATCGGAAGGACTTGGACAAGGTCTTTGGGTAAAAAGGAGTTTTGGACGGAATTACAACTTTAAAACCATTTTGATGGGCTCATGGCCGAGATACTATATCATTTGCCCTAGTTTCACTTTTTGGGAGAATTGGGATTTTTGTTTTGGTGTGACTGAACCCTACGTAGAGGCTGCCTACGTATCCTTTCAGATAAAGGCTGCCTACGTATCCTTTCGGAATCAAGTCAGACGTAGTTCAGGAAGTTTTAGTTTTCGGTTGTTTTTTTTTGTTTTGTTTTTCTTTCTTTTATTTTATTCTTTATTTTTTGTTTCAATTTTCTTTTTCTCTTTTTTTTCGATAGTACTTCCGGGTTCTAAAGAGGGTAATCAAATAAGAGTAACCGGCTCAAATGGGTTTGCAAATGGTTGATAGTGTTTGGATAGAGGGAAGGAAAGCCTTCCTCATCTCAATTGCACAAAAGCCACCACCGCAGTAAGCCTAGACATAGTACCTTTTCACTGCATCCGCATTGACTGCTGCTTCGGGATCATTTCCTTCCATGTCTCCCAGATACAATGCTCCTCTCGACAGTATTTTTCGGATGATGTATGCACCCTTCCAATTAGGAGCAAATACTCCTTTTGCTTCTTGATGATGAGGATGAATGCGTCTCAACATGAGTTGTCCCATTTCAAAGTTCCTAGGACGCACTTTCTTGTTATAAGCGTGGGCCATTCTTTGTTGGTACAACTGCCCGTGAGAAATCGAGGCCATCCGTTTTTCATCAATTAAAGACAATTGTTCCAAACGAGCGTTGACCCATTCACTATCCTCAATTTCTACTTCAACGATTATCCTGGGCGAAGGGATTTCTACCTCCACGGGTGTAACAGCCTTAGTTCCATAAACCAACAAATATGGGGTTTCTCCTACTGAAGTACGCACCACGGTGCGATATCCCAGTAATGCAAAAGGCAACTTTTCATGACATTGTCTGGAGCTCTGAATCATCTTTCTCAGAATCTTCTTGATGTTCTTGTTAGCTGTTTCAACAGCACCATTGGCTTTGGGCCGATAGGGAGAAGAGTTTCTATGCGTTATTTTGAATTGTTCGCATACCTCTTCCATCAAACGACGATTCAGGTTTGTAGCATTGTCTGTGATGATAGTGGCAGGAATGCCAAAGTGGCAGATAAGATTGGAGTGTACAAAATCTACCACGGTTTTCTTAGTGACTGACTTAAGAGTGATGGCTTCAACCCACTTCTTGAAGTAGTGAAGGGCAACCTATATGAATCTGTGTCTATTTGAGGCTTTAGGCTTGATTAGCCCAATGAAGTCCATGCCCCAGTCAACGAATAGCCAAGGTGCTGACATGAGATACAGTTCTATTGGAGGCGCATGAATCAAATCATCGTGCACCTAACACTGATGGCATTTCCGAACAACACTGAAGCAGTCCTTTTCTATGGTTATCCAGTAATACCCTGCTCAAAAGATTTTCTTTGCCAAAACATACCCATTCATGTGAGGTCCACACACTCCCACATGCACTTAATGCATAATTCTTCCAGTTTCCTCGGCGTCTACACATCTTAACAGGCTCAGATCTGGAGTCCTTTTGTACAAGACATCGCCACTTAAGAAGAAACCACTAGCCTGTCATCTAATGGTTCTCTTTTGATCTCCAGTGGCTTGCTCAGGGTATTCTTGTGTCTTTAGAATCCTTTTGATGTCATGATACCATGGCTGGGTGATTGGTTCTGCCTCAACCATTTTATAATAACCATGTCTTTCCTTGTTCTGGATCTCTAGGGGATCAATATGGGCATTGCCTGGATAGGGTAGCATCAAAGCCAGAGTGGCGAGTGCATCAACTAATTCATTATGACACCGAGGGATGTACCTGAATTCTATCAACTTGAACCGCCTGCTGAGATCATCCACATGTTGCCGATAGGGAATAAGCTTAACATCTCTGGTTTCCCACTCTCCATGGGCTTGCCAGATAATCAAATAGGAATCTCACATAATTAATAACTCTTCGACGTCTTGGTCAATCGCCAAGTTCAAACCCATGATGCAGGCTTCATATTCGGTAGTATTGTTTGTGCAAAAAAACCTCAACCTGGCTGTGGCCGGGTAATACTAACCAGCGGGTGAGATCAAGATTGCCCAAATTCCCATACCTTTAGCGTTTACCGCTCCATCAAAGAATATTTTCCAAGCATGGGTATCTTTAGAGATTGCTTGTATTGAATTTACCTATTCATCTGGGAAGTAAGTGCTCAACGGCGATGAAAGCCCGTGCGAGTGACGTAGACTATGTCAAACTCAATGAACATAATCTGCCATTTTGCTAATCTCCCTGTGGCCATCGGTTTTTGAAAAATGTACTTTAAAGGATCCAACCTGGTTATGAGGTAGGTGGTATGATCTTGAAGATAATGTCTCAGCTTATGAGCAACCCAGGTCAAAGCACAACAAGTTCTGTCCAACAGAGTATATTTAGCTTCATAACTGGTGAACTTCTTAATCAAGTAGTAGATTGTGTGTTCTTTCTTCCCAGTTACATTGTGTTGTCTCAGGACACAACCAAAAGAAATTTCCAAGATTTTCAGGTACAAGAAAAGAGGCCTCCCCGGCTCGGGTGGAACCAAGACTGGCAGATTCGACAAATATTGTTTGATCTTATCGAAAGCTTCTTGACATTCATCCATCCACTTGACTGCTACATATTTCTTTAGTAACTTGAATATGGGCTCACATGTGGATGTCAGCTGAGCAATAAACCGACTGATATAGTTTAATCTGCCCAACAAGCTCATCACATCCTTCTTAGTTCTCGAAGGAGGCAAATCTCGGATAGACTTTATCTTTGTTGGGTCTAACTTGATACCTCTCATGCTGACTATGAAATCCAGAAAGTTGCCCGACGGGACTCTGAATGCACATTTAGCCGGGTTCAGCTTCAGATCATACTTGCGCAACCACTCGAAGAATTTTCTCAGATCCCGAACATGGTCATCTTGGGTTATGGACTTGATGATCACGTCGTCCACATATACTTCCATCTCCTGATGCATCATATCATGGAAGATGGCAGTCATGGTACTCATATAGGTTGCTCCAGCATTCTTCAGACCAAATGGAATGACTTTGTAACAAAACGTACCCCAGGGTGAAGTGAAGGATATTTTCTTTGCGTCTTCTTCATCCATCAACACTTGGTGATATCCTGCATAACAATCCACGGAGGACTGTATCTCATGCTTGGTGCAGTTATCAACAAGGATGTGGATGTTGGGAAACGGAAAATTATCCTTGGGACTTGCCCTATTCAAATCTCTATAATCAACACACACCCGGGTCTTCCCATCTTTCTTTGGAACTTGGAATACATTAGCCAACCATGTAGTGTACCAAACCACTCGGATTACCCCGGCTTTCAGCTGTTTCGTGATTTCTTCTTTGATCTTATCACTGATGTCAGTTTTAAACTTTCTTTGCTTTTGCTGGACTGGAGGGCAATCGGGGTAAGTTGGCAACTTATGAACCACTAGGTCAACACTCAACCCTAGCATGTCGTCATAAGACCAAGCAAACACATCTTTAAACTAAAACAGGAGTTGGATTATTGCATCTCAAGTTTTCTCATATGTGTGAATGCTTATTTTAGTTTCCCGGATTTATTCAGGAGTTCCCAAGTTAACCGGCTCAGTATCATTGATGTTTGACTTAGGTTAATTCTCAAATTGTTCCAATTCTTGATTTATTTCCCTAAAAGCCTCTTCTTTATCATATTCCTGTTCTTGGTTCATTATTTCACAATTAGACAGCGTGTTTGTATCTGGGCATGAAGTCCGCAAGCATGTCATGTTATTTAAAGCCGTATTATTAGAACTGAAAAGAAACAAATAAAAGAGGAAAATAAAGAAAAATAGAAAGAATACATAGAATAAACGATAAAATAGTGATTTCATTTCTTGGAAATGGGAAGATACATGGTTTACATTAGGAAATTTAAAGACAAGAAAATAAAAGAAACATCCGAGTTACACCCTGGAATAACTCGGAATGCAGAAAAAGTAGCTGGACAGGTCTCGGATGGAAATTGTGTCTATCATATATCGGCACGTTGGGTGCAGTGAGAGGTATGGAATTTGAAGTAAGGATCAAGGTTACAGCTTGGTAAGGACTATGATGTCACGATCTCGGATGAGCGGGAAGGGAGTTTCAGTATTTTGATTAAGTTGGTGTTGTCATCAGTATCACCTGTGATTGGTGTTTTATGAAAAAGGCTTTGCCTCTTGGTAAGGATTCTTGGTCGCCTTTCAGCATTAGTGTATCCGAAGCTTTAAAGGTACGGACTCGATACTTATTTCAGAAGATTGTGGGAGCGTGTCCCACGGAAAGATTGTGTAAGTGTGGCATGTAGTCGCTTGATTGACTAAAGATTAAGCAAGTATGAGGATTGTGGTAATGTCATCAATTTGAGAATTTGTGCCTGAAGGGCACTCGGCTTGTTGGGTTATAGACTGTGGATGTTCGCTCCAGTCATGATGGATGTTCTTGTATGTTATGAGCAGAGGGAAGTTAGCATGGACCTTTGAAAGGTTATTGGCCTAGTTTGGCACGATCAGGATCGACTTGAGGTCGGTGGATGGATTTTAATGTGAACTTGGGCTTTATAGCAGGCCAGTTGTGTTCATTTCAATAACGCGCTCCTTATAGAGTAGCTAGGGTGTCATCTCGTTGTCAGATACTTCATGAAGTGATACATTGCGCCGTGTGAGTTTTGAGACAGCCTGTGAAATTGTGTTGTGTTCGGATTGGTGGCCTATTGACGCATGGCAGCATCATATGAGATTTTAATAATTTCTGGGGTGGCTTATTGCCTGAGTAGTTGTATCGGATGAGACGATATCCCTTGATCTAGGATTCTGTGCAATCCAGTTATATGAGGTACATTATGGAGATAAGACCATTATTGGGTTCAGAATGAGGTTAAGGCCTTGTCAGAATGTAGGCTTGATGTTTTGTTGATTCGGCGATTGATTATGAATGTCGGTATATCTCGTCTGCTGTGGCGGTATGGTAAAGGTTAGAGTAAGACCTGTATATGTCAGGGAGTGCAAAGGGAGCATCAGATCAGTAGAATTTTGGCTAAGTTGATCAGAGAATATTACTGTGGTCCTGTGGATTTAGTGTTGCAAAGTAAGAATTCAGCAAAGTTATGCCATTATGTCTGAGTACGGCGTGTAGTGATTGATATGGTGATTGTATTTGGGACACAGGCCCAGCATAGGATTCCGGATGTTGGAATCGGGCTTTAAATCTTATTTGCTTGAACAAGAGAAAATATCTTCTGCATTTATCAAGCTTATGTGCTCAGCTAAGTTTTGGTAGCACGGTAAGGCGCGTGAGGTGCTAAACAGTGATTTCAGACTACTCCAGCACAGTTCTCAGCACGTTCGAGGACAAACGTATGTTTAAGTGGGAGAGAATGTAACGACCCGACCGGTCGTTTTGAGTACCAGCGCTCCGTTCAGCAGTCGGAGGCCATGAATAGCTTCATTTCAGGTATTATGACTTGTGCGCGTGGTCGGAATTAAATTTCAAGAAGTCCAGAGTTGATTTGGGAAGAGAATTCTCATTTCGAAAGCTTAAGGTTGAAAGAATGAGCTAGGATTTGAATTTGAAGTAAACGACCTCGGAATCTTGATTTGAAGGTTCCACCAGGTTCGTATGATGATCTCGGACTTGTGCGTATGCCCGGATCGGGTTTTGGATAACCCGGGAGCGTTCTGGTGCCTAATGTGGAAGTTAGCAAGTTAGAAGAAATTTCATAAGTTTGGATTGAAGAGAATTTCGGTGTTATCAGTGTTCGTTTGGAATTTCGAGACTGGGAATAGCTCCGTATAGTGATTCTGGAGTTGGGGGCGCGATCGGAAGTGAATTCAGAGGTCCGCAAACCAATTTGAAGCCATTTGGCTAAAGATAGATAGTTGAAGGTTTTGGAGAGTTTGACCGGGGAGTTGACTTTTTGATATCGGGGTCGGAATCAAATTCCGGAAGTTGGAGTAGGTACGTAATGTCAAATATGACTTGTGTGCAAAATTTGAGGTCAATCGGACATGATTTGATAGGTTTAATCATCGGAAATAGAAGTTCAAAATTTTAAAGTTCAAAACTTGGATTTTGGGTGTAATTCGTGATTTTAACGTTTTTTGATGTGATTTGAAGCCTCGAGCAAGTCCGGAATGTGTTTTGGGATTGGTTGGTATGTTTGGTTGGGGTCCTGGGGACCTCGGGTGGAATCCGGGAGGTTAACAGATCAAAATTTGGACTTTTGGAAAGGCTGAGTGTGCTGCTTCTGTCATAACCGCATCTGCGGTTGTTGGACCGTAGAAGCGGGACCACAGATACGGTCTTTAACTCGCAGAAGTGGAAAGGGAGGTAGGCCCAGGTAGCCGCAGAAGCGGTCCATAATCTGCTTATGCGGAACCGCAGAAGCGGTGGGTATGACCGCAGAAGCGGAAAGCCTGGGGTCGTTTGGAATCGCAGAAGCGACAAGCGGTCCACAGAAACGGGACCGTGGAAGCGGGAAAGTCACTGCAAAAGCGGAAGTCCTTGGCATGGACGGGAACCGTAAAAGCGGCCAAGAATCTGCAAAAGCGGAACCGCATAGGCGGTTATATTTCCGCATATGCGGAAACCACAGAAGGCAGTGGCCTTCATTTATTCGGGCTCAATGTCATTTTTGCTCATTTTCTCACTTCATGGGGCGATTTCTGGAGATCTTCAAGGAGGGTTTTCACCATCAATGATAAGGTAAGCTATTTCTATTTATTTCCATGTTAAATACAAGACTATACCATGGATTTAAGCATGAAATTTTTTTTAAATATTGGGGTTTTTGGTTGGAAACCTATAAAATTTTAATCTTGGATTTTAGCAACGATTTTGAGTATGGAATTAGGATAAAATTATATATTTGAGACCCTAAGATTATGGGTAATCTTTACCTTCGAGAAAATTTGGATTCCGGGCACATGGGCCCGAGGGCATTTTGGTCATTTCACTAAACGAAGTTGGGAATTCGTATAATATGAATTGTCAACAAGTATTTGAGTATATTCTCATTAGTTTGTCGTCTATTGTCTAGTTTGGGTGCATTGTGCGTTGTTTCAAGCCTTCAGGAGGATGTAGAATGCCGATTTCGAGTCTTCGGAGCGAGGTGAGTCTCCTTTATAATCCTATGAGGGGGAATTTACCCCATAGGTGAGTAAAATAGTTATGTGCTCCTATTTGTGGGGGCTATGCACACACGAGGTGACGAAAGTCCGTGCGTAGCTACTATTATGCTATTGTCCGAGTAGTTAGGACTCAAAAGCATGAATACGTGGATTTACTGTGAACGCATTGGTAGCTTGAATTTCTTAACTCACATCGAATTAGTAAGTAAAATTCTAAAAGAATTAAACTTCATTTCTTAAAATTGTTAAGGGGGAATTGGTTTTATTTGAATAAATATTTCCCGATTAGTTCTTATGTGACTGATTGAGCATGCACCTTATGTGTGCCTGCATCGCATGGATAATTCGCGAGCAGGATATGTGTTTAATTATTGAACGGGCCGAACGCCTCGGTGATAATAGATGCATCTATGGTTCGCCCCGCTAGACCCTCGGCAGTGCACAATTTTTTATTCTGTTGGAGCGGGCCGTCGACCTCGGCGTGATTTGCGCATGTTTATTTATTGCTTGGAAATTTGTAAATGTGTAATTGGCCCTATGTGGCTTGATATGAACTGATAAAATAATAAAGAATAAACCTTAGAAGCCCTTGATTTATTATTGGAGGTGTTTACCTGTTTTTGGGCTTCACAACTTGAACTTCTATAAAAATTCATGATTTTCCTCGCACTTATAGAATATTGCTAATTGACCTCTAGTGAGTGTCGGAATTGGACATCTCGTCTCTACTCCTTCGGGATTAGGCGGGATACTCACTGAGTACACGTTGATTACGTACTCATAGTACACTTTTGTGCATTTTTGTTGCGCAGGTATACTTCATTTTAGCGGCCTACTGGGCGCAGCAGCACGGACGATTCAGGGACTAGGTGAGCTGCAAATTGCGAGGCGGCCTGC
>MU746781.1:55030-66450 GCA_026770625.1 Nicotiana glauca
TAGTCGCTCATGCACTTGTGACACCGGGTTCTGGGATGGTTTTTGAAAAGTTTGATTTAATTGTTATTGTTAATTTGAATTGAAGCAAAACCCTTTTTATTTGTGAAAAATGGAAAGAAAATTCTAGAATTTGATGTTTTTAAAAAGGATTTTTAAATTGGTAATCTAATTGACTGGCCTGACAGCGGTGTCCGGCACCACCACGACCCTTAGTGAATTTTAGGTCGTGACATTTACCTTTGATTGCAATACCAAGAAATGAATATATATTTCATAATTGAAGAGGAACACAAAAAAAATTAAGTTTGGTTACCCAAAAAATCATATTTCTATCCACCATATACGCAAAATCATGAATGTAGGTTTAATTTCCAAGCATGCATCATAAATTAGAGACAATTACTTAGATGAATAATCCAATAGAATAGAAAAATTAACATATACCCACCAAAGTCTCATTAAAAATAATCCAGTACATTAAACCTACATAGAAGACATACCAAAGCTGTAAAACCGTCGATATAAAGAAAGCAATTAAAAGAAAGCATACTTCAAAGCTCACTACATAGAAGACATACTATTCGCGTGAGGTTCATACTAAAACCTAGAATCATGTAAGGAGCAACTTCAGTAATATGGCACTGTAAATTTATATTTATGGGGTAAATGTAGTTCCCAGGTCAATTTAGAATGGAAACTTTTCAAATACTTGGAGAAGGAATGTTGTTACTGCAACCAAGAAATTAAAGGCATCATGTTTTACCAAAACATAATAGATTCCATAATACAACCAATAGCAAATAATTAACAAGTGCAATAAAGTTTTTTTAATGCAAAAACTTTATTAATGATGAGAGAATAATCTTAAACTACAACTTTAATTAAAGTTGCCATACAGCATTTCAAAAGCTAGGTATCTCAAATGCAAACTCATAAAAGCTAGTGCGGGGAACATGAGATGCTCTCCAGTTTGCATTTACATATTTTTAAATGCATTGGCAGAATTTTCTACAGCAGAATCTAGCCCTATAATTTAGATACCAGCTTCTGGTTTGCTGTTGTTTACAACTGATTTGAGTAGATCAAACTTTGCCTAGACTTTTGAGGCAGTTCATAAAAACTGCATATAGTTCAGTGGGATGTAGTGCCAACTACATACATTAATCATAAAGTAGATATAAAAAATGAAAAACAAATAAAGTTTGACAAATAGAAATATTTCATTGACCATGAGGTCACGGGTTCAAGCGGTAAAAATAACCTAGCCCTTTCAGAAATACAGGGTAAGGTTGCGTACAATAGACCCGTGTAGTCCGGCCCTTCCACGGACCTCGCACATAGCGGGGGCTTAGTGCATTGGGCTACCCTTAATAGCATGATTTCTAGCTGATACATTGTTGGAATATTTGTGTTCAACTTCTTTTACGGACTACACATGAAAGTCTACTTGCCTACTGTATACTTGTAAAACCATAATATCTGTTTAACGAAAGAACAAAGGCACAGACGCCAAGAGACGAAAGAACATTTAAAAGAAACTAACATATAGTACTTAGAAGATCAAGTAAAGTTTGAGCTTGGAAACTATCAAGCTTATTAGTTCCTGCTGAAACATCACCATTGGGAAACATTTCACAAACCAGCAGCAAAATTGTAGAGTTTACTACTAGAAATGCATCAAATTTCAAATCATGTGCATTTATGATTATGGCATTTTATATAGAAGGAATATGAATACATATCGCTAACTAAAGAATGTGATCATGGCAACAACAGACATCAAACATTTAAGCGCTTTTATATAAAGCACCAGTTTAACAACTCCAAAATCACGGCATTTTAACTCCCTACACTAAGTTTGGAATAATTACACAGACTATTAAGTCTGTAACAATTCAAATTAAAATGTCAAATAATCTGAATTCAAAGTCACAATATACTGAACAAATAACTATCAATTTCGAATTCGAAGAAAATGGAATTAAGGAAACTCACCTTGTATCCTTAGTGTGTGGATGACAATAGTAGCCAACACAATTATCCAAGTCTTGAATAGTGGCCTCAAAATCACCAAAGTAAAGATTTTCTCTCGAAAAGCCTTTGCTCAACTTATACAAATTTTTCTATTGCAGCCCAAAAAGGTAAATTGCAACAATAAACTTCAAATAAGTTGAGTGAGGCAATTGAACAAACAATGTGGGTGCACAATCCACTTTAAGTTCTAGTCATTTATATACCTTAAATTTTCCATAAAAGGGTTTAATTCTTCACTTATTATCCATGACACATGTGCAAATTTGAGGAGTATATTTATACTGAAGATATGAATGTAAGTGAGAGGAAGGCAGAGAAACTGAAACAGCCATAGACTAAGAACGGTGAAGGAGAATGGAATTAGAAGTGAAGTACTGAAGTATAACCCAAATATTTTTTAAATTATCATGACTTTTTTCGCTTCGTACATAAAGAGAAACACACCTTTTTCTCATAGAATTGGATTTTTTGTATCTATCTTTTTCTTTGTTTCTTCAATGGTTTCTATGCATCTGGACTTTAAGCTTTGGGAGTGGTTGTACTTCAAAACACACACAAAAAATTAACCATCAAACAAATACAAAACCAAAATCCGACATTAAGGAAGCTGACAGAAACATAGAAATTTAAATAAAAATACAAAAAAACAACCCACGAGAAACCAACCCAGAAATTTAAACAAAAAACACAAAAAACCAACCTAAAAATTTAAACAAAATCAAATAAAAAAAGCTGCTAAAAATTAAGCCTTCAACCATGAGCATATACTCAAGTTGAGACCCACTTTCAAGATTGATATACCCAATTGATTAATTCATGAATGAAGCCCAAAGTTAATACCAACACAATTAAGAAACTTTTGCAATAAGAATATATTTGCCGATTTAGATTTGGAGAAACTCTAAAGGATTAGCACGCCGCCTCCGATGTGGCCGATTATGAATGAGTTGTTGACTCTGGAGGAGATCGTCGAGATTATGGAGGAGGCTGGAGGAGATTATCGATCAAAAATTACTTGCACGCTAAAATGACATAGGGTTTACATATATTTGGTATTTTATTAGATATAAAAACTAAAAAATAAAAATTGAAAATTAGATTGTGGGCCCCTCTCATTTTAGTGGGTATAGAAAATTTGGGTAAAAAATAAAGAGGTAAATGATTGACCGTAACAATTTATCCAACCGTTACCGTAGCTTTATTTATTGCTACGGTTATACAAACCATTTCCGTAAATACCTCTATCGGAAAAATTTCAAACCTATTGCAAACGGTTCAGTTGCTAAGTGTCCCGGTAGCTCCAAAAAATATTTGTAACGGTTAAAACCGTAACAATACAGCATCTATAGCAACGGTTACTGAACCGTAGCAATTAAAAGCGTTGCCATAGCTCCAATTTCTAGTGGTGGCATATGCGGTCCTCTCCATAATGCCCTCTTCCGCTTCTGCGACTTCTTTTCCGCAGATGCGGTCCCGTTTCTGCGGAACCTTGACCGCATGTCACGACCCAATCTCCATACCCGGTTGTGATGGCGCCTCTCGTGAAGACAAGACCAGCCAACTAATCCAATTCGTTTCTTTAACACTTACTAATCATAAATAGATGGAAAATGCAACTTAAAGAACATTAATTATTAACATTATAGCCTAACTCAGCCCGATCAGGGTGTCACAAGTCACGAGCATCTAGGAGGTTCTGTATTACAATTTTAAAGTCTATAATACATAGAGTAAAATCTGAAAATCAAGAAGAAGAAGAATCTCGGTGCCGCGAACGCCGGCGGTCACCTTGCTTAGCTACGATAACAATACCTTCAATCCTCTACTAACCCGCTACCGGGTGAACAGTACCTGCAACTGCACGCGAGGTGCAGGGAGTAAAGTGAGTACTTCCAACTCAGTGGTAATAAGAGCGAATAATATCTGAGCGATAAGAAAACACGTATGAGCACTCCAAAATGCTATAACAGACAGTACAACTCTTTTAGAAAAATAGTAAAGCCGTAACACCGAGAAAATCCTTTAGAAAATCTCAAGCTCGGTTAAAAATCTCTTTTGCAAATATGCCTTTTCAACAGTTGCGAAAATAATTTTAACAAGTAGGGAATAATCAAAAATCTGCCCCTCGGGCTCAGTATCAACCTCTCAGTGCAGTATCAGCCCCGCGGGCTCACTCCCAACTCACAAAATACAACATCAGCCTCTCGGTCTCACTCCCAACTCACAAAGTACAATATCAGCCTCTCGGGCTCAGCACTCCTTAAAATGTAACACCCGGGTATCTGGTCAACAAGGCAAGTAATAGCATGTATGCCAATGATATGTAAGTGCTAAAAAAATCATGCCACGTAGTACAATCAGGAATGAATGCATGAATTCAATGCGATGCACATGACCGCTGCGGCACGTAGCCTAATCCATTTGGGTACCCTGCGCTCACTGGGGGTGTGTACAGACTCTGGAGGGGCTCCTACAGCCCATGCGCTATAATACTGTGGCGTGCAATCCAATCCACCTAATATATCACCGCGGCGTGCAGTCCAATCCATATAATATACTATTGTGGCGTGCAGTCCGATCCATATAATATATTACTGCAGCGTGCAGTCCGATCCATGCATGTATATGTATATACTGCTGCGGCGTGCAGCCCGATCTGTATCTCAGTCCAGAAATGCACACATAACACTGCTGCGGTGCGCAGCCCGATCCATGCTCAGTCCAGGGTTTCAAACCCTCAGGATATCATTCACAAGTATTACTCACCTCGAACCGGTGGAATTCCTCGCTCGCGATGCCTTTGCCCCTCAAATTGGCCTCCACGCGCGTCGAATCTAACCAAAACCAGAGCGAATACATTACAATATCGAAATTCACGAAATTTGCAAAACTCGAGTCCAGGGCCCACATCTCGAAAAATTATAAAATTAACATCGCCGGCTTCCTTATCTCGCCACGAGTATATCCATGTAAAAATCATTCATTCGCATATCATTTCGACCCTCAAATCCTTGATTCTATCCAAGAGGGTTTTCTACCCTTTTCCAACAAAAATTCTCTGATTAAACGCTAAAACTCGTAATTGATTCAAGTTATACAACCAAAATTTAGTTAAGAACACTTACCCCGTTGTTCTCTATGAAAATTGGACCAAACATCGCCTTAACCGAGATCCTAATCGTCAAAAATGGGAAATGGGAACGAAGTCCCATTTCCAGAACTTAAATCTTTCTGTCCAGACCTATTTCCGCTTTTGCAGTCCAAATGTCGCTTCTGCGACTTCCGCTTCTGCGGATTTTCTTCCGCTTCTGCGATTTTCCTCATTTCTCCCAGGATTGCTTCTGCGGTCCATTTTTTGCAAAAGCGAGACCGCTGTTGCGGCATTCTTACCGCATCTGCGGTTTTCCTTAAAGTCGCCCAGGACCGCTTTTGCGGTCCATAACCGCTTCTGCGGAACCCGCTTATGTGAATCCTTGTCCGCTTATGCGGAAAGCCAAGCCTCCCCAGAGAACCGCTTCTGTGACCCCTTAGCCGCATCTGCGGAACCGCTTATGCGGTCCCTTTTCCGCAGATGTGGAAACAACAGAACCAGCAAATCCAAACCTGAAGCCAAACTCAAAATTCTCCGTTTAACAACCCAAATTCACCCTGAGACCCCCGGGACCTCAACCAAAGGCACAAATATGATCTATTCCCTTATTAAAACTTGCTCGAATAATCAAAACGCCATCGTTAACATCAAAATCCTCAAGTTTCATCAAATCAAAGCCTAAGTTCTTCAAGAACTTAACCGAAATGCATTTCCGATCAAATACCCAACCAAACGATGTCCGAATGACCTGAAAATTTGCAGACATATCCAAAATCATCTAACGGAGCTCCAGCAACTCTCGGAATTCCATTCTCACCCTCGGATCAAAATCTCACCTATCAACCGGAATTTCGCCAAAATTCAAACTTTGCCAATTCAAGCCTAATTGTACACCCAGTCTCCAAAATCAATTTCGATCGCACTCCTAAACCAGAAATCACCTCCCGGAGCTAACCAAATCATCAGAATTCACATCCGAGCCTCCTAACTATATAGTCAACTTCCGGTTGACTTTTCCAAAACAAGCTTCCTTCAATGAGACTATGTGCCTCATTTCCAACTAAAACCAATTCAATTCTATCCGATCAACTCGAATACTGATATTGAAACATAGAACAACATAGTAAGGGGGAAACAGGGCGGTAACTCACGTGACAACAGGCCGGGTCGTCACATCCTCCCCAACTTAAACAAACGCTCGTCCTCGAGCGTGCCCAGAGTCGTCCTAGAAGCCAACCAAAAACTGAACAGCCTTACCAGGCATATACCCGGGGTAATCCCACGTCACCCTATCCCTTATAGGTCCAACAACACAACATGGCTGAAATTACCCAATCCACTCTAGCCCATAATTCACAGAACTACTTTTTCACTTCTGAAACCATCAATACGATCAAACCTCGCACCTATACTTTGAATAGTCCTGAACCAGCTGTAATAACCCATACTCGCATCCTCAAATGAAATCACATGATATACCACATAATCCAGCACCTACAATGATAACTTCTATTCACAGCAGCTGTCCACAACAACCATATACCGATAGAAACCTCTTATTATCTAAAGCCCCATTCCAACACTTCATATCGTATCAATGACAATGAAATACACAGCAAACCGTAACCATTTCTCAGATCAACCACTCATGTAACCACTTCCTTTTTGACTAATACCACAGCAGATTTCCGTGCCAAACCTCGATATAAGTCCTCTAACCGGCCGAAATCACATCAGTTCGCATTTACTAATAACTACAATGATCACCTCGAATTCAACGCACCACTCGGGTGATATGACAACTAATCACAGGCCTAAGACACAACTTGCATAATCCACGCACCAATGATGGGAGGTCTGAACATACTCAAATCATGACAAATGACTCAAACGAAAGAGTTGTAACTCAAATTCCTCGGTACCATCACAACCCAAGGCTGGGACCCCATCCTACATCATAGAAATAGAATACCTGAATCTACCCCGAAGGGTCTAATCTCCACGTAGCCTCGCTACAATGCACAACCTTATCCAAGCACTGTTATACATGGAGCACCTCAAGTCGCAATGCTCAAAAGGGACAACTATGCACAGATTGATGTCTGAAACCAAGCAGTCCATCACATCCACGGTGAAGTAAGTAAAATACACCATTCAATCCTGAAAGGACACAACCGATGTGCCATTCGCCGAGCAACACCCAATACGGACTTTCTTCGAAAACCAAGAAGCAAGACATATCAAATAACATATGGAAAACTATTCTCAACATCACATTGCTGCGGCGTGCAACGCGACCCAGATAACATACCCATGGCGGCGTGCCACCCGATCCACACATACTCATGGCAGCGTGCCATCCGATCCATATATATATCTCATATAAGGAGATGCACGTCGAGCCAAATTTGCTCATTACAACAAAATACCGAGTACCGGTGGTAAGCATACTGAGTGCAAACAATATCGACATATAGCGTTGTAAGCTACAAAACTCAAACACAACTGAGGTCCCTCCCCCTCAATTTCCACTATGAATCTCGATAACACCACACCATATGTGCCCAGACTCTGAAAATCACAATGCCTTACAACACCGAAACAACAACTCATAGATCTCCCCTGATCACTAACAAGCTCAATAATTATAGATTCAACATATCCCTCAACAATACATATTGGGGCCAACCAAACCATCTCAATCTGAATACGTGGCCACATCGTCCTGCCAACGAACTCATTACCAAGAAGTCTGAAGCTGCTCCTTCCACTTTTTATTATTCCTGCCGAGGCCGTACGATACAGTGCCCGGCACCAAATAAATGCTGAAATCCACAATCTCGCCTGATGACATGCCTGGCCATAAGGAACGCATCCGAAAAAGTCCCTCAATACCGAAACTGAATCAATGGTAGAAACCTCTATACTGACATCCATCACAAAGGCCCAATTAAGGAAATTAATCTCTCACAGCCGTCCGCTGGTCTTTGGAGTGCCAACCACTCTGCTATTAACATGATCCGATACACCTCGCCACGCCGCCTGTGGCATTTTCCAACATAGCCCATAGCACAATAGTATAGGACAACCCACATTGCAACAACCAGTCTATAGCTCAGCATCTTATACAAAATCTAACGTACCCACAAAGAAGGACCCGTTAGGGCCTCCAATCCCAATAGCCGCTAACGGTACCAATACACACTATCCACAACCACTACATAGCCTGAACATGAGAACTCACAGTCATTCTTCAAAGATATTCTAAAATTCTCCTGTGCCATCAAACACACTCGGATATCAATAGTCAACCTATCAAGAAAATGCCAACACTACCGAAGTGCCATCAACTTAGTCACATTCCCCTTTTTCTGAAACATATACCCTTGTCAAATCACTATAATTAGAAACACCCTTTCCTTAGTCATATGAGGATCATTCACCCAAATCTTCTGAAGATCGATTCTTAAATCACCTACAGCTACCCGTGCTACTTATGAATTTAACGACTTTCCAGTCCGAACTGAACCGAACCTTACACACACAAATCCCAATCCTCCACAACATATCGCATAAACCATGCCATACTAGGATAACATGAGAACTTTTATCTCCCTTCCGCGCTGCAGACATCGACGCACGCAACTAGTCAAGAGCTTTCATTGATCCCATTTAGAAGAAAAATCATTACACACTCCATGCTTCGCATACCCATAAGAAATATACTCATCTTCAAACCACGGTAAAACCCAACAAGAACTTTCTCCCAAATCCGTCTATCAAATTTCCTTTCCGATTCATCATCAACTTGATATTTCTCCTTCGCTGTAGCATCGCAATGCCTCAATCCAGGCCTACCACAGGAGATTCGAACATAAGACCACACGGTCTAAGACTCATAGGCCACCGAATACTCTCTCAATGCTCCCCAAAAATACCACGTTCCAGAATACTTTACTTGAAGAACTTCATGCGAACCCAAATTCACTGCCATTACTTTCCTGATGTCGATACATAGGATCCCATAATTAACATTAAAAATACCACAAGCCTCGACATTCCCCGATGAATAAACAGTCTCTGACCCCATACACAACCGTGAGACACCTGATTGATACATGTACAATCTTGAACACATTAAAACCATTCACGAGAGTCATTCACTCTCATTCAAACTGCGATTTACCTAACGTAAGGAGCAGAACCACTCGTGCCTTATTAGCACTCTGACACCGTAGGATATGATCTCATTCCAATTCAACGAACATCTTCCTTTTCTACACACTGAGCATTCTTTATCAATAATAGCTCAAGACATACTATTGTCTTCACACATCTACGAAGTACCATATAACCTATCAAAATTTTGCTTTACTCGTGCCATCCTCGGCTCATTTCTGCAACCAGGACTGATCCGCCTGCCTACCTAAAAAAGGAACCAACATAGCACATTACCGTGCAATCAGCTAATCAACCGCAACCTCCCCAACTTGGCTCAAAGCCACCTGTCAGGACATATTTAATAACCCACAATACTTTTACCCTAATGATGCCACAATATTATAGTGAGATTAAACTCAAATCATCTACTAGTTTATGGAAACACAGATCCTCGGATACTGGAACCCTCTACAAACCTCGCATTCATCCCCACATCAGCTGAGTCCACTCTCTGAAGCGACCCAAATTTATCAAATTACAACACATACCTTTCAATTACACATGAGATCTTCTAACAATATACATAAGAATCATACCCCTTAGAACACTCCGTAGGAGATATTCCACCTGTTTCGCCTCAATTTAATATTTTAGCACACCTTCCACCATTATACACATAACGCAGCCCTTTTAGTCTTCCTGAGTTTGAACTCATTCCGCCACAAGTATTGCACTTAACTTCGAAACTAGAAGATACAAAATTATTCTTCATGCGCCCATACTCGGGGCTACACAAAAGATCACAATAGGAGATGAACCACTTAACAGTTCATCTATTATCCCGCAGACTTCTTCGTCACTACCACATCATATAATAACATCTCACAATACTAACATACTCATCACATGAATACCAAACCGCCATTCCGGCTAATAGCGACAATACCAAACATATAACTGCATAACACCAGCTCACGAAATCAGCACCTTGGTGCTCAGCCATAAGCAAAAAATCCGGCCTCAAGTCCTCCCAACTAGACCAACATCAACTCATAGAAATAACATACTGCCCCTCGATAGGGGAATCACAAGCCGTCAAGGCACATACAATACTAAGCGCTCACGTGCGCATACAATCGCGTGGAAAAAATTTCAAGAGTTATATCTCAAGCTGAATCAAGTACGCACGATAAGAATTCCAAGAAAGTGAAGTTTTCCTAAAGGTTCTGCAGCCTCTCGAGGATGACATATCCGTATCGATCCGCTAGACTCTACTAAACCTACTCATGACTCGTAAGACCTAGTAACCTAGGCTCTAATACCAACTTGTCACGACCCAATCTCCATACCCGGGTCGTGATGGCGCCTCTCGTGAAGACAAGGCCAGCCAACTAACCCAATTCATTTCTTTAACACTTACTAAACATAAATAGATGGAAAATGCAACTTAAAGAACATTAATTATCAACATTATAGCCTAACTTAGCCTGACCAGGGTGTCACAAGTCACAAGCATCTAGGAGGGTCTTTATTACAATTTTAAAGTCTATAATACATTGAGTAAAATCTAAAAATCAAGAAGAAGAAGAATCACGGTGCCGTGAACGCCGGCGGTCACCTTGCTTAGCTACGATAGCAATACCTTCAATTCGCTACTAACCCGCTACCGGGTGAACAGTACCTGTAACTGCACGCGAGGTGCAGGGAGTAAAGTTAGTACTTCCAACTCAGTGGTAATAAGAGCTAATAATATCAGAGCGGTAAGAAAACACGTTTGAGCACTCCAAAATGCTATAAAAGACAGTACAACCCTTTTAGAAAAATAGTAAAACCGTAACACCGAGAAAATCCTTTAGAAAATCTTAAGCTCAATTAAAAATCTCTTTTGCAAATATGCTTTTTCAACAGTTGCGAACATAATTTCAACAAGTAGGGAATAATCAGAAATCTGTCCCTCGGGCTCAGTATCAACCTCTCAGTGCAGTATCAGCCCCGCGGGCTCACTCCCAACTCACAAAGTACAACATCTGCCTCTCGGGCTCACTCCTAACTCACAAAGTACAACATCAGCCTTTCGGGCTCAGCACTCCTTAACATGTAACACCAGGGTATCTGGTCAACAAGGCAAGTAATA
>MU746781.1:66933-93019 GCA_026770625.1 Nicotiana glauca
AATCATGCCACGTAGTACAACCAGGAATGAATGCATGAATGCAATGCAATGCACATGATCGCTGCGGCGCGCAGCCCGATCCATTTGGGTACCCTGCGCTCACTGGGGTGTGTACAGACTCCAGAGGGGCTCCTACAGCCCAAGCGCTATAATACTGCGGCGTGCAGTCTGATCCACATAATATAACACTGCGGCGTGCAGTCTGATCCATATAATATACTACTGCAGCGTGCAGTCCGATCCACATAATATAACACTGCGGCGTGCAGTCTGATCCATATAATATACTACTGCAGCGTGCAGTCCGATCCATGCATGTATATGTATATACTGCTGCAGCGTGCAGCCCGATCCGTATCTCAGTCCATAAATGCACACATAACACAGCTGCGGTGCCCAGCCCGATCCATGCTCAGTCCAGCAATGCACATAAGCCCCTTTGGCAATAGTAAATTAGCAGTTCTCAGCTCAAAACGTCAGAAAAATATCATTTAAGTTTTCAAATCTTAGAAAGATGGCTGAGTTTGCAAAACAATATTTAGAACCTTGGACTGAGATCAAATAATATGCAACGTAATACAAAACAGTGATATCAATACCTGAAGGATTCAAATAATCGGCACGAAGCCCACAACATGGAATTAGCCCAAATCATGATAGCATCAAGTAGTTTTCAGTCAATCACGCAGTAAAATCAACAACCGAGACGGACCAAGTCACAATCCCCAACGGTTCTCTACCCCACGCTCATACCTGGCGTGCAAGTCACCACAATACAACACTATGATGTGCAAATCCGGGGTTTCAAACCCTCAGGATATCATTCACAAGTATTATTCACCTCGAACCGGTGCAATTCCTCGCTCGCGACGCCTTTGCCCCTCAAATTGGCCTCAACGCGCGTCGAATCTAACCAAAACCAGAGCGAATACATTACAATATGCAAATGGGACATTACACAATCGAAAACAAACGAAAATATCGAAATTCACAAAATTTGCAAAACCTGAGCCCCGGGCCCACGTCTCGAAAAATTATAAAATTAACATCGCCGGCTTCCTTATCTCGCCACGAGTCTAACCATATAAAAATCATTCAATTCCCATATCATTTCGACCCTCAAATCCTTGATTCTATCCAAGAGGGTTTTCTACCCTTTTCCAACAAAAATTCTCTGATTAAACGCTAAAACTCGTAATAGATTCAAGTTATACAACCAAAATTTAGTTAAGAACACTTACCCCGTTGTTCTCTATGAAAATTGGACCAAAAATTGCCTTAACCGAGCTCCAAATCGCCAAAAATGGGAAATAGGAACGAAGTCCCATTTCCAGAACTTAAATCTTTCTGTCAAGGCCTATTTCCACTTTTGCGGTCCAAATGTCGCTTCTGCGACATCCGCTTCTGTGGATTTTCTTCCGCTTATGCGATTTTCCTCATTTCACCCAGGACTGCTTCTGCGGTCCATTTTTCGCAAAAGCGAGACGGCTTCTGCGGCCTTCTTACCACATCTGCGGTTTTCCTTAAAGTCGCCCAGGACCGCTTTTGCGGTCCATAACCGCTTCTGCGGAACCCGCTCATGCGAAGCCTTTCCAAGCCTCCCCTGAGAACTGCTTCTGCGACCCCTTAGCTGCATCTGCGGAACCGCTTATGCGGTCCCTTTTCCGCAGATGCCGAAACAACAGAACCAACAAATTCAAACCTGAAGCCAAACTCACAATTCTCCGTTTAACCACCCGAAATCACCCCGAGGCCCCCGGGACCTCAACCAAAGGCACAAACATGATCTATTCCCTTATTCAAACTTGCTCGAATCATCAAAACGCCATCGTTAACATCAAAATCCTCAATTTTCATCAAATCAAAGCCTAAGTTCTTCAAGAACTTCCGAAATGTATTTCCGATCAAATACCCAACCAAACGATGTCCGAATGACCTGAAAATTTGCAGACATATCCAAAATCACCTAACGGAGCTACAGTAACTCTCGGAATTCCATTCCGACCCTCGGATCAAAATCTCACCTATCAACTGGAATTTCGCTAAAATTCAAACTTCGCCAATTCAAGCCAAATTCTACACCGAGCCTCCAAAATCCATTCCGATCGCACTCCTAAACCACAAATCACCTCCCGGAGCTAACCAAATCACCGGAATTCACATCCGAGCCTCATAACTATATAGTCAACTTCCAGTTGACTTTTCTAAAATAAGCTTCCTTCAATGAGACTATGTGCCTCATTTCCAACTAAAACCAATTCAATTCTATCTGATCAACTCGAATACTGATATTGAAACATAGAACAACATAGTATGGGGAAACAGGGCGGTAACTCGCGTGACAACAGGCCGGGTCGTAACACCGTATCTGTGGTCCCTGCCTGGCCGCCCCAAACCGCTTCTGAGGTTCCTTCCTCACTACTGCGGGGCCGCTTCTATGGTTCCATTTCCGCAGAAGCAGAAATACCAACAACCAGCAAACTCAAGCCTTCCCAAAATTCCATTTTCGATCCGTTAACCACCCGGAATCCACCCGAGGCCCCCGGGACCTCAACCAAACCTGTCAACCAATCCCAAAACACATTACGAATTTGCTCGAGGCCTCAAAACACATCAAAAAATGCTAAAATCATCAATCGGCCTCAAATCCAAGCTTTATGAACCTTGAAATTTCAAACTTCTATTTTCGACGTTTATACCTATCAAATCACGTCTGATTGACCTCAAATGTTGCATACAAGTAATATTTAACATTACGGACCTACTCCAACTTCCGGAATCGGATTCCAACCCCGATATCAAAAATTCCACTTTCGGCCAAACTTCCCAAAAACCTTCAAATTTCTACCTTTAGCCAAATGGCTTCAAAATGACCTACGGACCTCCGAATTGACTTCCGATCGCGCTCCCAACTCCAGAATCACCATACGAAGCTACTCCCAGTCTCAAAATTCTAAACGGATATTGATAACACGTAAATGTACTTCACACCAAACTTATGAAATTTCTTCCAAAATGCTCACTTCCACAATAGGCACCAAATTGCTCCCATGTCATCCAAATTCCGATCCGGGCATACGCACATGTCCGAAATTATTATACAAACCTGCGGGAACATCAAATCTTGATTTTGAGGTTGTTTACTCAAAATTCCAATCTTAGACATTTTCTCCAACTTAAGGCTTCTGAAATGAAAATGTTCATTTAAATCTAACTCCGATCTTCCTGAATTTCAATTCCAACCATACGCACAAGTCGATATACCTGAAATGAAGCTTCTCATGGCCTCAGACCGCTGAACGATGTGTTGGAGCTCAAAATGACCGGTCGGGTCGTTACATTCAATGATTTAAAAATTGAGATCGAGAATTTGAAAAGAGATATTAAATCTCTTAAACAAAATCAGTTGATTAACTATAATCGGATTACTCAATTAGAGAAAGATACTTCTCTACTTGACCTTCTATCGAGAGGTCTCTCTACTTCTTCTAAAGGAAAAGAGATCATTTCTAATAATACTTCTAATTTATTTTTAGGAATGATGCAGATTGTTACTGCTCATAAATGGTACATTAAATGCACCATTTTAATTCATAATACTTTTGCAGTAACTGATATAACTATGATTGATAGCGGAGCTGATGTTAGTAGCATTCAAGAAGGGTTAATACCAACCAAGTATTTTTGAAAAACCAATCATTTGGTAAAATCTGCTTCTGGGCATTCTTTAAATATAGAGTATAAATTGCCTAATTGCCAAAATAAGGTTTGTATTCCTCATTTCTTCTTTTTAGTAAAAAACAAGTTATACCCTCCAATTATGGTTGGAACTCCTTTCATTAATGCTCTTTATCCTTTCACTAACCTAGATGCAAAAGGATTTAGTGCTAATTATTAGAATAAAACGGATAGGTTATTCTTTTGTTGCAAATCCCGTAACTAGAGATATTAACGCCTTATTGATATGAAACAAAGGCATGTTGATTCATTACAATTAGAAGTGTTAAGCATGAATATATTTGATAGTTTAAAATCTGCTAAAATACAAGAAAGGATCAAATTGATTTCTGAGCAAATCACTGTTGATATTTGTGCCGATCATCCTAGTGCATTTTGGAATCGGAAGAAGCATATTGTCACTCTTCCCCACGAGGAGACATTCTCCGAAGATAATATCCCGACTAAATCTCGACCTTGCCAGATGAATGCTGAATTGGTCGAATTCTGCAAAAGAGAAATTGATAACTTATTACAAAAGGGTATGATAAAACCCTCAAAATCTGCTTGGTCACGCTCTGTATTTTATATTAATAATGTTACAGAAAGAGAACGTGGTATTCCTAGATTGGTTATAAATTATAAACCTTTAAATAAATGTTTGAAATGGCTTAGGTATCCTATTCCCAATAAAAAAGATTTGATATATAGATTATATGATGCCAATATATTTTCAAAACTTGATTTAAAATCTGGTTATTGGAAAATTCATGTTTTTAAAGAGCATACATATAGAACTGCTTTTAATGTTCCATTTGGGCAGTATTAATGGAATGTTATGCAATTTGATTTGAAAAATGCACCTTCTGAATTTCAGAAAATAAAGAATGATATATTCAACCCTTATCTAGATTTTTTCATCATTTATATTGATGATATATTAGTATTCTCCAAAACGTTAGAGATTCATATTATGCATCTTGATATTTTTAAGAAATTTGTTATACAAAATGGTTTAGTGATTTTTAAACAGAAAATGAATTTATTTCAAACTGATGTTCAATTTTTAGGGCATAATATTTGTCAAGGAAAGATTTCTCCAATACAATGATCGATTGATTTTGCCTCAAAATTTCCTGATGTTATTACTGACAAGACTCAATTACAAAGATTTTTAGGAAGTTTGAATTATATTTCCCCCTTTTAAAAAGGTTTATCTCGTGATCTAGCCCCTCTATATGATAGGCTACAAAAGGATCATAAGCAAGCCTTGGACTAACCAGCATACTCTGTTAGTCAAAAGTATTAAACAACGTGTTAAATCTTTACCTTGTTTAACCCTTGCTAATCCTACATGGCAAAAAATTATTGGGACTAGTGCATCTAACATTGGTTATGGAGGGATTTTGAAACAAGTTAATGCCACGAATAATAGTGAATATCTAATAAGATTTCACTCTAGTAAATAGACTGAAGCCCAGAAAAAATATGCAAGTGTGGCACATAAAATGTTGACTATTGTCAAATGTGTATTAAAATTTCAAGATGATTTATATAATCAAAAATTTTTAATAAAAATAGATGCTCAATTTGTTAAGTATATGTTTAACAAAGATTTTAAGCATGATGCTTTAAAACTTATATTTGCTAGATGGCAAGCTCAACTAGAACCTTTTGATTTTGAAATTTTATATAAAAAGGGAATTGATAATTCTCTTCCAGATTTCTTATCCCGTGAATATTTAGAATAATGATGAATTTTTATAAAATGTTCTTCGCACATGATTTCTTAATTACCTTTTTAAAGGTGGTTAATCTTAATAAAGATTTACAGGTCTCATTCTTGATAAAATAATAGATGACCTCACGAATGAAGATTTTGATTTTTCAATACATGATTATTCTGACGAAACTAGAGATGATATGCTAGACTATTATTTCTCTAAATAATATGATTTGTTATATGTGCAGAATGGACTCTCTGCGGGCCACTTGAGGAAGGGGTAGGGGAAAATCATCTTCCTGACCATCTTCATCCTCTCTAAACAAATCATATCAAGGATCGTCGTATGGATCCTCATCTTCTCCAGTACTACAAGTGGGAAAAAGGAGTTTAATAAACTCTAAAATACTTCATAAAGAAGAATATTCATCAATACTTCTGGATGATATTCCAGAAGATAGCCCATTATATGGACATCTACAGGCATATCTGGCCAACAAAAAGCAAAGTGATACATTTGCTTCAATCGTCAAAGAAAAGGAAAAAGATGATATCAAGTCCTATGAAAAATTACCAAAGAAAGAAATGATATTTCTTTTAGAAAACTCTGCGATTCAGAGAAAAGATGAACCATGGAAGATATTCCAAAGATACTTAATTAATGGGTTATACTATCCGGGTGAATCACATAAAAGCCGCTCTTATTATGAGACAATCCTCATCACCACAGGTAGTGCAGAGATTCAGCACTTCTCTCATTATAACACAACTGAGAATGTTTATAACTTCTCAAAAATTATCATAAAACAGATTATATCTGTTCACGAATGGGGAATATCCACAATGAAAGAAATGCACATAAGCGTGAATAAATCACCTATGAATTTTACTTATCGAGATTATATCCAAGCATTCGATAGAGTGCTATATTACAACAATGATCATCATAAACACACTTGGTTTATCAAAATATGTACAAAGATATTTGCCGAACCGATCCCAAACTGGTTCCTGAATTGGTGGTCATATCATGGCCCCACAACCAAAATTTTGCCTGAGCCGTTTCTTTTGTAATAAGTTATTGTAACGACCCGATCGGTCGTTTTGATTCCTAGCGAGTTGTTCAGCAATCTGAGGCCATAACTAACTTTATTTCAGGTATTGTGACTTGTACGTGTGGTCGGAATTGAATTTTGAGAAGTCCAGAGTAAATTTGGAAGGAGAATTCTTGTTTCGGAAGCTTAAAGTTGAAAGAATGAACTAGGATTGGAATTTTGAGTAAACGACCTCGGAATCGGGATCTGAAGGCTCCAACAATTTCGTGTGATGATTTCAGACTTGGGCGTATGCCCGGTTTGGGTTTTGGAGAAGCCGGGAGTGTTTTGGCGCCTATTGAGGAGTTGCATATGGGCTTTGCAGTGGGATGACCACGTACCTTGAGGAGGGTTTGGAGCGATTTGAGAATATCAGCGCCTGGTTATTGGGGTCTACAAAATTAATTAGAAGTATGGGCTATCATGCAGCAGGAGATTTAATATAACAGAAAGGAGCCGCTTAAGTGAAGTAGGATGCGACACAACTTTGAACTGGAAAAATATTGTCGCACACTTAAATGTTGTCCACGAGCGGTAAATGGACTTGTGCACTAGAGAGCAAGCTCAGTCTCAGGCTCAGGGGGTGTTATTAATGCCGTAATAACTGTACCCCGTGCGGCAGTGTTTAAAGATGCTGGGGAGAGATTTTATAGGTGGGTTACCCAAGTGAGCAGGTTAGCGGTCACGTGGTTGGCAAGGCTTATGCGAAGAATTCTACCGGTTATATAGCAAAGGGATTGATTGTGCAAATATGATTGATGAGTCAAAATATAAGAAAGGGTTTTACAGAAAGATTTCGAGAGCTTTGGCGGCTGATTGCGCAAGGTTATGTCAATAAGAGATAAAGAGGACGAGTGAGTTCCTGGTTTGTGAACTAATGGCTTCATGCTAAGTGAGAGAGTCCCAACGCTTATGGTTGGGTTGCATGGCTAACTACTTGCGAGATTTTTGGCTATTAGCATATCGATGGGCTATTTTAGCTACAGAAAGGACCATAGGTGGTAATTTAAGCAAAGGAAGTATTAAAGGTGGTCTGTCGTTGGCCCTATTGGTCCATGTTCAGACTTGGGGAAAGATTTTTCATGACCCAAAATCCACTAAGGGTCGTGGTGGCACCAGACACCTCTGTCAGGCTAGCCAACTAACTCATCAATAAATTCCTCTTTTAATACTTTTGAAAATCTACGGCTTTTCCTTCCATTTTTATAAATAAAAGTTCACTATTTGAATTCAAATTTTAATTAATAACAACTAGTACAAATTTGTTGAAAACCATCCCAGTAACCCGGTGTCACAAGTACATGAGCAACTACTGATAAGAGAAATAAAATACAATATCCGTCCGGAATACAATGGACGATAAGTAAATACAGTACACTGGAAGGAACTACTCTAGCTGCGGTCGCCTCAATGATGCAGCTCACCTAGTCCCAGCGTCATCCATGCTGCTACACCCAATAGGCTGCTAGAGGTGTATATATACCTATGTAACAAAAATGCACAGAAGTGTAGAATGAGTATGTAATCAACGTGTACTCAGTGAGTATCCCGCCTAATCTCGAATGGGTAGAGACGAGATGGACAACTCCGACACTCACTAGAGGTCAATTAATAATATTCTATAAGTGCGAGAATAATCATGGACTTATATAGAAGTCCTAACTGTGAAGCCAAATAAATAGGTAAACACCTTCAACAATAAATCACATGCTTCCAAAGTCTATTCTTTATTATTTTATCAGTTTATGTCAAGCCACACAGGGCCAATTCCACATTTCTATATTTCCAGGTAACAGATAAACATGCAAAAACAATGCCGAGGTCAACGGCCCGCTCCAACAGAATGTAAATTGTGCACTGCCGAGGGTCGAGCGACATGAACCATAGATGCATCTATTATCATTGAGGCGTTCAGCCCGTTCCATAATTAAATATATATCCTGCTCGCTAATCATCCATGCGACGCAGGTACACACATAAAGTACATGGTCAATCAATTAAATAAGAATTTTTCGGGGAATATTTATTCAAATAAAACCAATTCTCCCTTAACAATTTTAAGAAGTGAAGCTTAACCCCTTTGAAATTCATTAACTAATTTAATGTAATTTAGGTAGTTCAAAACATAAATGGGTTGACTATAATCCATGTATAACATGCTCCTTGGGTCCTAGACTACCCGGACAATAGCATGATAGTAGCTACGCACGGACTCTTGTCATCTCGTGCGTACGTAGCCCCCACAAATAAGAGCACATAATCATTTACTTCACCTATGGGGTAAATTCCCCCTCACAAGATTAGAAAGGAGACTCACCTTCTCCGAAAATCCACAACCGGCATTCTACATTCTTCGGAGACTCGCACCAACGCACAATGATCCAAAACTAGCCAATAATAATATAAACCAATGAATATACGCTAAATTGTACTTTACAACCCAATTTATAACAATTCCTAACTCCGAACGAAAAGTTAACCAAAATGCCCTCGGGCACACGTGCTCGGAATCCAAAATTTCTCGAAGATAAAAGTTACCCATGGCCTTAGGAACTCAAATATATGATTTTCTCTTAATTCCATACTCAAAATCGTGGCTAAAATCCAAGATTATAATTTACTAGGTTTTCAACCAAAACCTCAATTTTTTATACTAATTTTTATGCCTAAATCCATGCTATAGTCTTGTATTTAACTTTGAAATAAATAGAAGTGAATTACCTTAATATTGATGATGAAATCCCCCCTTGAAGCTCTCCAAAAATCGCCCCCACGCCATGCAAAATGGGTGAAATGAACCAAAATCCCGATTTAAAACAAGCCCCTACCTCCAGTCACTTCCGCTTTTGCGGAATTATAGCCGCTTATGCGGCTCCACTTTTGCAGACAGTAGGCCGTTTCAGCGGCTTCCCTGGCTTAGACCCCTTTTCGCTTCTACGATCATACCACCGCAGATGCGGTTCTGCTTATGCGGAACCTTGACCGCATCTGCGGTCCTTCCCTAAGCCCTCTCTTCAGCTTCTGCGATCTTACTTCCGCAGATGCAGTCCCGCTTCTGCGGATCCTTGACCGCATCTGCGGTCTCCAAGACTCGACCATAAACCGCTTCTGCGGCTCCCATTCTACTTTTGCGGTCCCTTTTCCGCAGAAGCGGAAACACCAGCAACCACCAAACCTTAACTTTTCTCAAATCCATTTTTTGATCCATTAACCCCCCGAGGCCCCCCGAGGCCTCCCGGGACCCCAACCAATCATACCAACCAGTCCCAAAACACATTACGTATTTGCTCGAGGCCTCAAATCATAACAAACAATGCTAAAATAATGAATTACACCCCGATTCAACCTTTATGAACTTTGAACTTTCCAACTTCTATTTCCGATGCTTAAACCTATCAAATCACGTCCGATTGACCTCAAATTTTGCACACAAGTCATATTTGACATTACGGACGTACTCCAACTTTCGGAATTGTATTCTGACCCTGATATCAAAATGTTAACCTCCGGTCAAACTTCTCAAAAACCTTCAAATTTTTATCTTTAGCCAAATGACTTCAAAATGACCTACGGACTTCTGATCGCGCTCCCAACTCCAGAATCGCCATACGGAGCCATTCACAGACTCAAAATCCTAAGTGGACATCGATAACACTGATATGCACTTCAAGCCAAACTTAAGAAATTCGTTCTAAAATGCTAACTTCCACAATAGGCGCCAAAACGCTCCCGGGTTATCCAAAACCCAATCTGGGCATACGCCCAAGTCCGAAATCATCATACGAACCTGCTGGAACCTTTAGATCCTGATTCCGAGGTCGTTTACTCAAAGTTCCAATCCTAGTTCATTCTTTCATCTTTTAGCTTTTCAAATGAGAGTTTTCATTTAAATTTAACTCTGATCTCCCTGAATTTAAATTCCGACTATGCGGACAAGTCACAATACCTGAAATGAAGCTGCTCATGGCCTCAGACTGCCGGACGACGCGCTAGGGCTCGAAACGATCGGTCGGGTCGTTACATTCTCTCCCACTTTAACATACGTTCGTCCTCAAACGTGCTGAGAACTATAGTGAAGTAGTCTAAAATTGATGTTTAACTTCTCATGCACCTCTCCGTGCTACCACAACTTAGCTGAGCACGTTGGATCGATAAATTCTAAAGATATTCCCTTTTATTCAAGCAAATAAGCCTTAGAGCCCAATTCCAACATCCGGAATTCTATGCCAGGCCTGTTTCCAATCATACGATCACCGTATCAATCACTATACGTTGTATTGAAACATGACTACATAACTCTGCTGAATTCAAACTTTGCATCACTTTTACTCATAGGACCACAATAACATTTATGTTTGAATAAATCGAAATTCCACGAATTCGATGCTCCGATTGCACCTCCTGACCTACATGGGTCTTGTTCTAACCTTTACAACACCGACACGGCGGAAGAGAGGATGCCGAAATTCATAACCAACTGTTGAATCAACAAATCATTGGGTCTGTCCTTTTACAAGAGTCATTGCCTCTTTCTGAACCATCTAATGGTCTTAGCTCCTTAATATAATTCGTATAATCAGATTGCACTGATCCAAAGTCCCACAATCTCATCTTACCCAGTACGAACTGCTCGGCAATAAGCCACTCTAAATGCGATCACAACTCTCATATGACGCCACACTGTGCCAATGGATCACCAATTCGAACACAACACAAACAGGAAATCGAACTTTGGAAGGAATTACCTAACTCCCGCACTACTACGGACTTTCCTTAGAAATTAGGAAGCCGGACATACAAAATTAGCATATAGAAAGCTGCACTCATCATCACACTCTTACGGCATGCAACCCGATCCACACAGCATAACCATGGCGGCGTGCCATCCTATCCTTACAATATAACCATGGCAGCGTGCCACCCGATCCTCACAATATAACCATGGCGGCGTGCCACCCGATCCTCACAATATAACCATGGCGGCGGGCCACCCGATCCTCACAATATAACCATGGCGGCGGGCCACCCGATCCTCACAATATAACCATGGCGGCGGGCCACCCGATCCTCACAATATAACCATGGCGGCGGGCCACCCGATCCTCACAATATAACCATGGCGGCGGGCCACCCGATCCTCACAATATAACCATGGCGGCGGGCCACCCGATCCTCACAATATAACCATGGCGGCGGGCCACCCGATCCTCACAATATAACCATGGCGGCGGGCCACCCGATCCTCACAATATAACCATGGCGGCGGGCCACCCGATCCTCACAATATAACCATGGCGGCGGGCCACCCGATCCTCACAATATAACCATGGCGGCGGGCCACCCGATCCTCACAATATAACCATGGCGGCGGGCCACCCGATCCTCACAATATAACCATGGCGGCGGGCCACCCGATCCTCACAATATAACCATGGCGGCGGGCCACCCGATCCTCACAATATAACCATGGCGGCGGGCCACCCGATCCTCACAATATAACCATGGCGGCGTGCCACCCGATCCACATGTAGAACTCACATAAGGAGATACACATCGAGCTAACTTGGTCATTACAACAAAACATCGAATTTCGATCGCAAGCACGCTAAGTGCATAACACCATCCCTGAGGAAACATATAGCACAATAGACTACAAAACTCAAGCACAACTGAGGTGCGATACAAGATCTAAATATCAAGAGCCATCCTGCTCACATAACACCATCGTAACTTGAAATATCAACACATACACAATTCCTCAGTCCATCTCAAAACTCACACGGTGCAATGTATCACTTCATGAAATATCTCACAATGAGATGACACCCTAACTGCTCCATAAGGAGCGCATTACTGAAACGAACACAGCTGGCCTGCTCTAAAGCCCAAATTCACATTCAAATCCATCCACCGACCTCAAGTCGATCCTGATCGTGCCAAACTAGGCCAATAACCTTTCAATGGTCCATGCTAATTTCTCTCTTCTCATAACACAAAAGAACATCCATCATGACTGGAGCAAACCTCCACAGTCTATAACCCAACAAGCCGAGTGCCCTTCAGGCATAAATTCTCAAATTGATGACATTACCACAATCCTCATACTTGCTTTAATATTTAGTCAATCAAGCGACTACATGTCACACTTACACAATCTTCACGTGGGACACGCTCCCACAATCTTCTAAAATAAGTATCGAGTCCGTACCTTTAATGCTTCGGATACACTAATGCTGAAAAGCGATCAAGAATCCTTACCAGGAGGTAAAGCCTTTTTCACAACACATCGACCTTAGGTGGCGCTGAAGACAATACCAATTTACTTTAATCATTCAAGCATTTCCTTGCTCATCCGAGCCCGTGATATCCTTGCCAGCCCAAGCTGCAACATTGATCCTTACTTTGAATTTCCATGCTACCCGTTGCACCCAATATGCCAACATACGATAGAACACGATTTTCATCATAACCCCGAAACCATTGATATTTTACACTTTATCATATAAGAGCTTTGCACTTTACTCACTTTAGGGGAACCATAGCAACACACAGGTAATTTCCCATAACTCTAGGGTATGCAAATCTGCAAGTAGTGGTCCAAGCCACCATAGCCCTTTCGAAATCCGCTTTAACTTAACGAGCCATAACAGAAGAATGCCCCTGATAAACCATCAATCACGGCGGCCGACAAACCTTACACGTACCACCACAAATCATACGCATAACTCGATCATGCTTAATGAATTGATCACAGACCCCAACATGCCAAATTCAACTATGGCTAATCAGCCCACCTTCTTCCAATTCACCCTTGCCTGCCTTAGAAATAATACTCATTCTCTTCAATGCATAACATACTCCCTCTACAATCACCCTGAGTGACCTTGAATTGCGAGACCATGCTGTCTCAAATCTCACGAATTATTTCACATTTCTCAAATGCCATACCACAAGGTAGCACATCATAGAACATTCTGGGCACCTTCTCATAAGCTGCTACAGAGCTTGATTCTTAACTGTACTTATAGTCTTGAAATCATCAGGCACCATACTTTAACTTCTGAATTCACTAGGACCATTATTGAAAGCCACCCACTCTGACTTGATCCCGAATATAACTCACTCCATATATCTTATAACACATGAATACTCTCTCGGTGAGGCACCGGGCAAAAAATCACTTTCTCTGAAACTTGTATCCATACAAGGCATAAGTCCTGAACCTTTTTCCATGTCCGGACATGAGCCAATAAGGCCAACCGTCGCATGCCTCCAACAATTCATTTGCTCGAATTACCGCTTATGATCTTTTCTCATAGCTGAAATAATCCATCAATATGCTAATAACCAGAAATCACGCAAGTAGTTAATCATGCAGCCCATTCAAAAGCGATGGGACTCTCCCACTTAGCTTGAAGCTATCATTTCACCATTCTTAAGTTTGCGCGACCTTTTTACCTCTTATTGACATAACCTTACACCATAAGTTATCAAAATTTCTCAGAATCTTCCTGTAAATCCCCATCTTTCATATTCCGAATCTTTAACCACATTTGCACGACCGATCTCTTTGTTGAACAACCAATATAATTCTTTGCGGAAGCTTCGCCAACCACGCGATCGCTAACCTGCTCACGGGGAATAACCCACCTAGGGGAATCACCTCCCTACATCTTCCCACGTTGCTGCACGGGGTACATTCACTATGACACCAATAGACCATCCTGAGTCCGAGCTCACCTTTCAGTCGCACAAGTCCATTTTCCCCTCGCGTACATCAATTAAATGTGCGGCAACATCCTTCCAAATTCAGGGTTATGCTGCACCCTCCTCCATTTCAGGTAGCTCATCTCCACCATATAAACCTTCTACCACATAATAGCCCATACTTCGAATCATACCCACAGACTTCGATCATCAATCATTAAAATCCCCAATTCGATCCAAATTCACTTTAAGGCGCGCAGTCTTCCTACTACCAAGCCCACATGCGACACCCACCACTCTCCCACTTTGGTGGAACTCATCTGGTTAATCGGTCACTCGACCTTGCTCCTCATACTTGGCCTTCTAGAAATTTTAAACACCATCTGACAGTTCCAACATGTCCTTCCTTATATTTGCTGCTCAATTGTTGCCTTAAATGAAATCTATCCTCTTGGAACTTGAATCCATAATTTGTTACTAACTTTCTACTTTTCTGAAGGTCATCTTCTCGAACCGCCATATTGAAATACCGATTCAATGCAGAACCACCGCACCCTGCGATATCTGATAGTTGTATCTTCAATACTATTTCACAATATCTTGCCATAAAGGCGAATTGTAGCAGATTATAACACCGATAAACTTGATACGTTCCAATAGGATCACGAAATCCCATCATAGAAGAAAAGCTCCACCACGCTTGCAAATGCCAAGTCTCATTACTTTCACTAGCCCATATCTGACCATTCTTAATCCGACTGCCTTTTTCCCCGTCGGAGATAAAATACTGAATCCCTTGATTACACTCTGAGTAAACCTCCCTTCAATCCATCCACTGCCCCGACACGTGGGCAAACGCCTTACCATCACAAAAATACTGCAGAATAATCGCTCATAAGCATTACAACAACCTGTGCCTAGACTCAAGGCTCTCAGAAGTTCTATTACTTAGTTGAAACAATAGAATATCCCTTCAAAATGCGACTATAATAGTCCAATCAACTATACCAGGAGAATCATCCCGCACCACATTTGTAGTGCCATTACAATCCTTCAATTTTTGTTTTATGACGAGCGCTTGCGTCGCATAAGATTGAGTGAAAAGGAATCAAAGGCATACGCCGCAAAGGAATCGAACCGCACGATAAGGAAATCAAGCATGGAAGTACTCCTAACAGTATTGCAGCCTCGCGAGGATAGGTACAGACATCTCTGTACCGATCCGCGATACTCTACTAGACTTGCTCATGACTCGTGAGACCGACGGGAACCTGGCTCTAATACCATGTTGTCACGACCCAAAATCCACTAAGGGTCGTGGTGGCGCCGGACACCCCTGTCTGGCCAGCCAACTAACTTATCAATAAATTCCTCTTTTAATACTTTTGAAAATCTACAATTTTTCCATCCATTATTATAAATAAAAGTTCACTATTTGAATTCAAATTTTAATTAATAACAACTAGTACAAATCCGTTGAAAACCATCCCAGTAACCCGATGTCACAAGTACATGAGCAACTACTGATAAGAGAAATAAAATACAATATCCGTCCGGAATACAATGGACGAAAAGTAAATACAGTACACTGGAAGGAACTACTCTAGCTGCGGTCGCCTCATTGATGCAGCTCACCTAGTCCCAGCGTCATCCATGCTACTACACCCAATAGGCTGCTAGAGGTGTATATATACCTATGCAACAAAAAAGCACAGAAGTGTAGTATGAGTATGTAATCAACGTGTACTCAGTGATTATCCCACCTAATCCCGAATGGGTAGAGACGAGATAGCCAACTCTGACACTCACTAGAGGTCAATTAGCTACATTTTATTAGTGCGAGAATAATCATGGACTTATATAGAAGTCCTAACTGTGAAGTCAAATAAACAGGTAAACACCTTCAACAGTAAATCAAGGGCTTCCAAAGTCAATTCTTTATTATTTTATCAGTTTATGTCAAGCCACATAGGGCCAATTCCATATTTAAAAATTTTCAAGTAATAGATAAACATGCATAAATCATGCCGAGGTCGACGTCCTGCTCCAACATAATGTAAATTGTGCACTGCCGAGGGTCGAGCGGCACGAACCATGGATGTATCTATTATCATCGAGGCGTCCGGTCCATTCCATAATTAAACATATATCCTGCTCTCTAATCATCCATGCGACGCAGGTACACACATAAAGTACATGCTCAATCAGTCAAATAAGAATTTTTTGGGGAATATTTATTCAAATAAAACCAATTCTCCCTTAACAATTTTAAGAAGTGAAGCTTAACCCCTTTGAAATTCATTTACTAATTTAATGTGATTTAGGCAGTTCAAACCATAAATGGGTTGACTATAATCCATGTATAACATGCTCTTTGGGTCCTAGACTACCCGGACAATAGCATGATAGTAGCTACGCACAGACTCTTGTCACCTCGTGTGTACGTAGCCCCAAAAAATAGAAGCACATAATCATTTACTTCGCCTATGGGGTAAATTCCCCTTCACAAGATTAGAAAGGAGACTCACCTCGCTTCGAAGATCTACAACTGGCATTCTACATTCTTCCGAAGACTTGCACCAATGCACAATGCTCCAAAACTAGCCAACGATAATATAAACCCATTAATATACGCTAAATTATACTTAACAACCCAATTTATAACAATTCCTAACTTCGAACGAAAAGTTGACCAAAATGCCCTCAGGCCCATGTGCCCGGAATCCAAAATTTCTCAAAGATAAAGGTTACCAATGACCTTAGGAACTCAAATATACGTTTTTCTCGTAATTCCATACTCAAAATCGTGGCTAAAATCTAAGATTATAATTTTCTAGGTTTTCAACGAAAATCTCAATTTTTTATACTAATTTTCATGCCTAAATCCATGTTATAGTCTTGTATTTAACTTGGAAATGAATAGGAGTGACTTACCATGATATTGATGATGAAATCCCCCTTGAAGCTATCCAAAAATCGCCCCCAAGCCATGCAAAATGGATGAAATGAACCAAAATCCCGATTTAAAACAAGCTCCTGCCTTCAGTCACTTCCGCTTTTACGGATTTGTAGCCTCTTCTGCGGCTCCGCTTTTGCGGACAGTAGGCCGCTTCTACGGTTTCCCTGGCTTTCCCCCTTTTTGCTTCTGCGTTCATACCACTGCAGATGAGGTTCTGCTTTTGCGGAGCATTGACCGCATGTGCAGTCCTTCCCAAAGCCTCGACCTCCACAGATGCGGTCCCGCTTCGGCGGATCCTTGACCGTACCTACAGTCTCCAAGCCTCGACCATAAACCTCTTCTGTGGCTCCCATTCCGCTTCTACAGGAACTTTTCCGCAGAAGCGGAAACACCAGCATCCAGCAAACCTCAGCTTTTCTCAAATCCATTTTTTGATCCGTTAACCACCCGGAATCCACCCGAGGCCCCCCGGGACCCCAACCAGTCCCAAAATACATTACGGACTTGCTCGAGGCCTCAAATCATAACAAACAATGCTAAAACAACGAATTACGCCCAGATTCAAGCTTTATGAACTTTGAACTTTCCAACTTTTATTTTCGATGCTTAAACCTATAAAATCACGTCCTATTGACCTCAAATTTTGCACACAAGTCATATTTGACATTACGAACATACTCCAACTTTCAAAATTGGATTCCGACCCCGATGTCAAAAATTCAACATTCGGTCTAACTTCTCAAAAACCTTCAAATTTCTATCTTTAGCCAAATGCCTTCAAAATGACCTACAGACCTCCGAATTCACTTCCGATCACGCTCCCAACTCCAGAATCACCATATGGAGCTATTCACAGACTCGGAATCCCAAATGGACATTGATAACACTGAAATGCACTTCAAGCCAAGCTTAAGAAATTTGTTCTAAAATGCTAACTTCCACAGTAGGCGCCAAAATGCTCCCAGGTTATCCAAAACCCAATCCGGTCATACGCCCAAGTCCAAAATCATCATACGAACCTGTTGGAACCTTCAGATCCTGATTCCGAGGTCGTTTACTCAATGTTCCAATCCTAGTTCATTCTTTTAACTTTAAGCTTCTCCAATGAGAGTTTTCATTCAAATTTAACTCCGATCTCCCTGAATTTAAATTCCAACCATGCGGACAAGTCACAATACCTGAAATTAAGCAGCTCATGGCCTCAGACTACTGGACGACACTCTAGGGCTTGAAACGACCGGTCGGGTCGTTACAAGATTCAAGGTTTTTCCTTCTATAGATTCGGGTTCACAGGGAAGTGATTCGGCGGGTTCTTCACCAAGAGGGTATTCATGTGATGGAAGACATATGGAGTTGATTATATTCGAGTCCAAGTCAGAGCGGGTGGCTCTTAGCAACAACCTTAGTAGACTCAAAGAGGTCAAATGTGGTGCCTAATGGTTTCGAACCTATAGGTACAGTTAAGAACCAAGCTTGGTGGCAGTCTATGAGATGACGCACAGAATGTTCTATAATGTTTTGACTTGCGATGTGGCGATTGGGAGGTGCAAAATGGTTCATGGGATTTGATAAAACATGGTCTCGTGAGTCAAGGCCACTCGAGATAAGTGTAGATGGAGTATGCAATGTGTTGGATGGAGTTAGTATTATCTCTAAGGCAATCCAGGATAAATTGAAAAAACGTAGATTGATTAGCCATGGTTGAAATTGGTATATTGGTGTTAGTGATCAGTTTCCTTCAGCATTATCAAGTTATGCAAGTGATTGTGATGGTACGTATCAGGCTTGTCAGCTACCGTAATTGATGATTATTCAGAAGCGTTCTATTGTTATGGCTTGTTATGTGAAAGCAGATTTTGGAAGGGCTATGGTGGCTTAGACCACTACTTAGACATTTGCATATTCTACGGTTATGAGAATTCACTTATGTGATACTATGGATCTCGTGAAGTGAGTTAAGTGAAAAGTTTTCATATGATAAAGTTTTAACCTATTAGTGGTTCCAAAGTTATAATGAAAAGCATGTTCTGTCGTATATTGGAATGTTGGGTGCAGTGAGTAGTATGGCATTTGAAGTGAATACCAAAGTTGCAGCTCGGTGTTGACAAGGATGTCGCGAGCTCGGATGAGCAGGAAAGGAGTATTTGATGATTAAAAACTTAAACCAAGTGTGAAGGTTTTCCATAGTGTCGTTAAATTGAGAATATATGCCTGGAGGGCACTCAGTTACTGGGTGTGGATGAGTACTCCGGTTATGATGTTTGTTCTTGTGTGTTATGAGAAGAGGGAAATTAGTATGGACCTTTGAAAGGTTATTGGCTTAGTTTGATATGATCAGGATTGACTTGAGGTCGGTGGATGGATTTATATATTAATATGGGCTCTATGTCAGGCCAGTTGTGTTCATTTTAATAATGCGCACCTTATGGAATAGTCATGGTGTTATTTCGTTGTTAGATATTTCATGTAGTGATACATTACGTCGTGTGAGTTGTGAGACGGCTGAGAAATTTTTTATGTGTTGAGGATCATCGTGAAAATGACGTATTTTGAGCAAAATGGCTCTTGAGATTCAGATTGTATATCGCACCTCAGTTGTGCTTGAGTTTTGTAGCTTATAGCACTATATGTCCCCTCAGGGATGGCATTATGCACTTAGCGTGCTTGTGACCAAATTCGATATCTTGTTATAATCAGAAATTTAGCTCGATGTATATCTCCTTATATGAGTTCTATGTGTGGATCGGTTGGCACGCGGCCATGGGTATGTTATTTGGATCGGGTGGCACACCGCCGTGGTTATGTTGTTTGGATCGGGTTGCGCACCACAACAGCGTGATGTTTAGTACAATTCCCATATCTATTTATTGTATTCTGTTTCCTATTTTCTGAAAGAAGCTCATATTAGTTGTGCGCCCGCGTCGCATGTATCATTCGCGAGCGGGGTAATTAAAATTCCTTTTAGAGTTCATTTTCTTTTTTGAATCACTTTCTAATTGGTAGCCTATTGGCACATTGTGGAATCATATAAGACTTTTGGTCATGTTGAGATGGCTTATTGCCTGAGCAGTTTATACTTGGTAAGACGAGGTTGTTGGATTTAGGATCAGTGCAACCTGATTACGTGGAATATATTAAGGAGCATAGATCATTATTTGGTTCAGAATGTGGTAATGTTTCTTGTCAAAAGTATAGGATCAATGATTGGTTGGCTCGGCAGTTGATTATGAATTTCTGCACATCTCTTCTGTCATGGTGTTATTGTAACAATTAGAGCATGACCTATGGAGGTCATGAGGTGCAATGGGAGCCTCAGATGCGTGGAATTTCGATTAATTGATCAGAGAAAGTTAATGTGATCCTATGAATAAAGTGGTTCAAGTTGTGAATTCAGTAAAGTTATGCAGTCACGGCTGGGTATAGCATGTAGTTATTGATATGATGAGCGCATGTTGGAAACAAGCCTAGCAGGAAATTCCGGATGTTGGAATTGGGCCTTAGGGCGTATCTGCTTGAATAAAAGAGAATATCTTCAGAATGGATTGGGTTAATATGCTTAACTGAGCTGTGGTAGCATGGGAGGTGCATGAGAAGTTAAACAACGATTTTTGACCACTTCAGTGTAGTTCTCAGCACGTTCGAGGATGAACGTATGTTTAAGTGGGAGAGAATGTAACGACCCAACTGGTCGTTTTAAGCCCTAGCGCGTCGTTCAGCAATCCAAGGCCATGAGAAGCTTCATTTCAGGTATTGTGACTTGTACGTGTGGTCGGAATTGAATTTCGGGAAGTCCAAAGTTGATTTGGAAGGAGAATTCTTGTTTGGAAGCTTAAAGTTGAAAGAATGAACTAGGTTTGGAATTTTGAGTATACGACCTCAGAATCGGGATATGAAGGTTCCAGCAGGTTCGTATGATGATTTCGGACTTGGGTGTATGCCCGATTTGGGTTTTGGATAACCCGGGAGTGTTTTGGCGCCTATTGAGGAAGTTAGCATTTTTAGAAGAAATTTCATAAGTTTAGCTTGAAATGCATTTCAGTGTTATCAATGTCCGTTTGAGATTTCGGGACTGCGAATAGCTCCGTGTGCTGATTCTGGAGTTGCGGGCGCGATCAGAAGGAAATTCGGAGGTCCGTAGGTCATTTTGAAGTTATTAGGCTAAAGATAGAAAATTGAAGGGTTTTAGGAGTTTGACCGGAAGTGGACTTTTTGATATCGGGGTCAGAATCGGATTCCGAAAGTTGGAGTCGGTCCATAATGTCGAATATGACTTGTGCGCAAAATTTGAGGATAATCGGACATGATTTGATGGGTTTAAACATCAATAGTAGAAGTTTGAAATTCTAAAGTTCATAAAGCTTGGTTTCGAGGTCGATTTGTGGTTTTAGCTTGTTTGATATGATTTAAGGCCTCGACCAAGTCCGTAGTGTGTTTTGGGACTGGTTGGTGTGATTGGTTAGGGTTCCGGGTGGTTAACAAAATCGAAAATGGGATTTTGGAAGACTAAGGTTTGCTGGTTACTGTCATAACCGCATCTGCGGGTTTTGGACCGCAGATGCGGGGCCGCAGATGCGGAACTTCAACTGCAAAAGCGGTTTTTGGCTAGAAGAGAAGGGACCGCAGATGCGGTCATATTTTCGCAGATGCAGGACCGCACCTACGGTAGAGGTGTCGCAGAAGTGGAAGAGGGGAAACTGGAGATGACCGTAGATGCGGTCAATGTTCCGTAGAATCGGGACCGCATCTGCGGAAGGGTGTGTCGCAGAAGCGAAAGAGGCGGCCTTGGGAGGACCCCATATGCGGCATTTTAACCTCACTTGCGAAACCGCAGAAGCGGTCAAGGTACCGCAGGTGGGGAAATAGCTGAGGCAGTAAGGTCTTTTAAAATTCGGGGTTGGGTTCATTTCAGCCCCATTTTCTTCCATTGGAGCCGATGGGGAGCAACTTTGAGGGGCCATTTTCATCACTCATCACAAGGTAAGTAATTTATGCTAGCTTTGAGTTAAATAGAAAGTTTATACATGGATTTAGCCAAGTAAATTATGGATAAATTAAGGTTTTGGTTGAAAACCTAGAAATTTACATTTCTTTGAATTTGACCACGATCTTGATTATGTAATTTAGTGGAAATTATATATTTGAGTTCCTAAGGTAATGGGTAATCTTTATATTCGAAAAATTTTGGAATCCGGGCATTTGGGCCCGAGGCTGTTTTGGCCAACTTTTTGATCAGAGTTATGAATTTCCATAAATTAGATTGTAATGAATATTTTAGCATATATTAATGGACTTGCGTAACCGTTGTTTTTTTTGGAGCGTGGTGCATCAATTAGAGTCTTCGGAAGGGCGTGAAATGTCGGTTATGATTCTTCGGAGCGAGGTGAGTCTCCTTTCTAACCTTGTGAGAGGGAATTGTCCCCATAGGTAAAATAATTGATTACGTGCTCCTATTTGTGGGGGCTACGTACTCACGAGGTGACAAGATTCTATGCGTAGCTACTATTATGCTATTGTCCGGGTAGTTAGGGCCCAAAATATGCTATACTTGGATTATATATGAATCCATTAATAACTTGAATTGCTTAAATCACGTTGAATTAGTAAATGAATTTCTAAAAGGATTAAACTTCATTTGTTAAAAAATTATTAATGGAGAATTAGTTTTATTTGGATAATTATTCCCCAGTAAATTCTTAATTGGCTATTTGAGCATGTATTTTATGTGTACCTGCGTCGAAATAAAATCACAAAAATAATACATTTCACATTTAACATTTAGAGGGCTAGTTGCGTGATTTATTTTTCTTGATATTTAATTATGTCTGTTATTTGTTAGTAAAAGTTAATTAGCATTTTTATAAGTTAATTTGATTTTTTGTAACATAATTTAGAATTTTTATTTTTTAATTGCTTAGGATTTTAAAATGAAGAAAAAACAAAGAGAAAAAGGAAGAAACCGGACTGGGCCGTCCAAATTGAACAAAATGCAGGCCCAAAAACCCCTCTATACTCGGTCCAAACCGCTCCCTGTCAAAGACGTCCAAACGACGTCGTATTGACCACTTTTGATCTGAGCCGTTGATCTCAAATTGATCAATGGACAGGATCAATCCATCCTATAACCCATCTCACCTGACCCATGACCCGTCCTCCATGCCCGGACCGCCCCGTCGTCTCCTTTTAATCTGAGCCGTTGGATCCCTTCATCCAACGGCCCAGATTAATTAATTAATCCCTAACATATCAAAGACCCCCAAACCCCGTTACGCCCCTCATTCCAAACAACCCATTTCCCCCTTCGTCTCCAGAGAACGAACCAAACCCCCCCCAGGAACCCTTGCCAGCCGCCACCTTTCCCCTTCGCCTGAAACCCAGCGGCGTTGTTGCCGCCGGTCACCAAACTAACACCACGGAACCCCCATCACACCCCAAACCCAAATCTACAATCCCCTTACCTCGAATCATCCTTGAACGTCTCGAATCTTCGATCAAAATGCAACCAACGCCAAACCGTCCCAAAATGATACCAAACACTTCCCTAGCATCCCTCGTCACCAAACCATAACTGGTTTGGCTCGAATCAAACCCAAACTACTCGAGCCCCCAATCCGAGCCCCAAGAACTTTGGAAGAGTTTCAAGCCTGGTTGAAGATTTTGGTGGTTCAATGGGCTTTAGTCGAAGTGTTCTCACTTGAGAACACTCGACTAAAGCCCGTTTGGCCTCAAAAGTTTCGAGTCCGTTTGGTCCAAGTCCGCTTGTATCTTGATTTTTCTTTGTTTGAGGTATTTCTTTCTTCTGCCCTCATCTATTTGTATAATTGTGTGTTAGTTTAGTTGTGTTACTACTTTTTTATCTTTTTCGATTTTTCTCAATTTTTCTGTTCTCCTCTCAGACCTTTTATTTGGTCAATTTTTGTTTCTGTTTGTTTATTTGATTGTGTTTGCCATAGAATATGTATTCGTTTCGATTAGCGTCGTCGAATAGTTAGTTTCGTATTTTTTCTGTTTTTGGTTTAAGTACTGAGAATCACTGACTTGTTTGGCGTTTGTTTGTTATTGATTATATGTGTTGTGATCGATTAAATAAATGTCGTCGATTAGTTATATGAGTTTATTGGATTAGAACACGGGCAAGTGATGTTGATACTGCCTAAAATTGGTCCGAAATCACTGTTGGATTAAAGCATGAATTGTTGTTGGTTTAAAATTAGTATATGAATTGGATATAGCTGTTTAACCACAATTGAAATGCAGAGTTCAGTTTGTCTCACTAGTTGTACATCAAATATACTCTTAAACTAATGTTTAAATGGTTTAAAAGAGAGGCATGTAGTGTAAATTACAGCCTGGGTAGAAAATAAGTAATGGAAGTCAGAATCTAACATCAGTTAATGTTCAAAAGAGTGCAATACACAAGGGGTAAGTTAGTGGAACCTGCTGGACAGCACTTATTCCATTTAACTTCTGAACTTCAGCAGTTTAATAATAGACACCCATACTTAGACATTTTAAAGTGGGAAAAACAGAGGAACAAGATGGGGCTGATCAGTTTTTAAACAATTAAAAATGGTTGCAGGACTTTTTCAGTTCTGCATATATAGTTGAGGCCATAGACATTCTAAAGAGAGGGAAGAAAAGAAAAAAATGGTTTGAACTTTCAAAAAACAGAGAAAAGGAAAGAGTTTCTCATTTTTGAGAACCTGTCTAGTTTTAAGCAATTGGAGTTTTTGTAAGTGGTAACACTATTACATTGATCTCGAAGCCAAAAACATTTTGAGTTTTCTCCGTTCCCGCTGTCTATACTTGAGCGTTCAAAGCATTTGAAGGGTCTGTCGATTTTGTTTGAGCTTGGTTTGGTTGTTGGCTGGGTTTTGCTGAAATTGCTGTTGTTGGTTTTAAGTTCCCTGTTGGTTTAAATCACTCCCGGAAATTTTTGGCTATCTCCTGCTATTGGTTCTACTGGTTGTTGCTGCTTGCTTCCCGAACAGCTTACTGAATCCTTTCCCTCCTCCATTTTTGCTTTCGAATTCCAGGTACACATTCGAAACACAGCTGATGTAATTGCTTTGAGCCGAGAGATCGGATATTGAAATGAAGTGTTGTTTCGGAAATCACAGTTACAAATAGGTGTTAGCCTTTTATGTCTATCTAGTCTTTGCTTTCAGCATGTATAGCCTGAAGTGAAATCTGCCAGGCTTGAATTATCTATTAGTTTAGACTAGGACTGTTTTGGATTACTGTTAAAATGGATACCAGTTTTCATACATGCTTACTTAGTTTATGTTTTTAGTGTATGATTGGATTTGTGTAAGGTTAAGGAAATTCAAACTATATAAAAGTTAGCCAGTTCGAACTGGGACTTATATTGAAGCTTTAGATAAACAAATTGTCAAGGACAACAAGCTTGAATATATTGAATTTTGAAACATTAGTTTGATTCAATTGTACTGTTAAGGCAGTATAGCTTGAACCACATTAAGCATCTTCCGTTTGATTTCCGCTTAAGTCACTTGTTAGTCAAGCAAACAATATAAGTAGCCCAAGACCCTGGACTCCAATACTAGTTCGACTCTGGTCACCTAGTTTCGAATTCATCAATTAACATCGGATTAAGAGTAGTAAAAATCCAAGATAAACAGGCTCACATCTAATAATAAGCTATTGCGAATTATTTCTTCATGACATAGTTGATTAATCTCCTTATCAGTTTATACCCTTCGGTCAACCTTAGTCCTAATTTCACAAGTCACAAATGCGATACCATCTTGTATAGGTTCTAATTGGAAATAACCTCAACGGACATTTTCTAGATAAATCAATTTTTGCCTAGTCTAATAATCGCTTTAAATCGGCATAGGTTAAAATGAATGACCCAGGCACATTTTT